>KN716533.1:87382-118001 GCA_000816705.1 Dictyocaulus viviparus
TGACGTAGCTTTGACTACTGTTGCAGCATCAATTACTTGACTGGCCACACCACGGCTGTTGTCACAGATCAATTTAATGAAGCCTATAAAATACCATGGACATATGTAAATAGCATAGATAAATAACATAACAATAACATGACGACATAGAACAAAAGTATTCCTACCGTATAAATCTTGTCCAGTTGCACAATCATCTACACACATAGCGCGATCATTTATAATCAGCACAAGAAGAATCTTCTTCGCCCCTTCTCTTACACGAGGTTCACCTTCTAATTGGTTGAAACGAATAACACTGTCTTCCACACATTTCTCGAAATTTTCTGCAGATACGTTGTTGTATACCTGAAAATTGCACGTGAAAAAGACAATATCAGCCTGAAATTATTAAAGCAGCACAACCCGAAGAGGTTCATCAGCCATACGCAATCCGCGTTCACGACATTTCTTCACCAAATCATCGAAAAATCGTCTAAAAACGGTATTTTATACTAAGCTAATAAAAAACCATACCTTGTTGTTATACTAAGTATTTGGTGTGAATAAATTTTGAGAATGAAAACTTTCCCCGCTTGATCCTGCGAAACACACGCTGTACCGTCTCGGTTACTCAAGATTATGACAGCTGATACCACTTCACCGGCTGGGGTTTCTTTAAATTAACATCACCACAAAAATAAAATAAATGCGAACTAAGATTAAAAGAAAATAACGCGTTTTAATATCTAGCATTCATATAAATGGACACATTGGATATGATGGTGCCAAAATTTTCACGTGCCATTAAGTTCCTTCTTTTTGATGGCGCGCTGGTCAGTCATTGGGACTTCGTTTCTTTCCTGAAATATTCAAGAGGAATTCAAAAAGTGATTTGAATTTCACAAAATGAGCCTGTAGTACAACAGCAAACCTTATCTATGGCGATTGGAGAATCAAGTACTGTACCGCTGCACTGAATCATCCTTGGAACAACTCCAACCTAATGAATAAATATTTCATTTCAAGTACATCGAGTTCTCCATTTTAAGCAATTAAAAAGAATAAAGAAAGGATTTGTAGATAAAAACTTGGAGATATATAACTGCAATCATTTTCTTGATGAAAATGAAAATTGATTACATGATTATTTAAAGCAGAACAATTTATAAACATTTAGAACACTTGGAACAACAGTCCAGATGCCTTCTCGTTCACAAAAATGTTTCTCGATTTTAGTTTTCTACGTTATGCGGCGAATAACGCAGTTCACATAAAAATATCGTAATATATTGGTCGAAAAAAAGGATATCTTTTTGTGGCAAGCTGAAGCATAATGTTATTTTGTGCAAAATATGCGGAGACGAATACCTTTGCTGAACACGGCTTTTGCCATGTGCTCAAAGTGAAAAAAAGGGATATATGAATTATTAAATGAGAAAAAAAGAATAAAAGCCATAAAAACCAAAACCAAGACCAAAAACCAAGAAAAAAGGAAAACCAGAAAAACCAAAGAAAAAGGCATCAACCACAAGACATAAAAATATTCCCATGCTATATTAAAAATGAAGCAAACAATTCTTGCACAACGATCGAAATAATGTTGACTGCAGATATCACTTGCTATGTTCCAAATATATTTCAATACACTAGAAATTAATTAACACGTCACAATTTAGCTATAGATGAAGTTGACTCCTAAAGGTATCAACTACTTTCATTTCTATGCGAATAGTAAGTTTTGAGTACATTTCCAAAAATAGTGGACAACTACTCCGTATAAGTCGATTTTAATACAAAACTGTGTTATTTAATAGGTTGATGTTTTTTTTTGAGCGTTTCAATTCTTCTTTTAGATTATGTATATGTTTTGATGAAAGGA
Organism: Dictyocaulus viviparus; assembly: GCA_000816705.1. NCBI lineage: Eukaryota > Metazoa > Nematoda > Chromadorea > Rhabditida > Metastrongylidae > Dictyocaulus > Dictyocaulus viviparus. The sequence goes on from KN716533.1 coordinate 89,244, forward strand.
TAGCATGTTGGCAGGAATCCAAGAAGCATATATGCTGCTGAGTAAGTTCTCTCCAGAATTTTCAGATTCAATGAAACTGGTCATGTTTATGTTTGAAAATTTCCTCAACACATCGACTTCTCAACTAAAATATTATGCAAGTAGAATTAATAGAAGAGCATAAATATTCCAGAACTTACAGATTATATATATTGAATCCCATCTCAGACTAGAAAATACGCACCTATTTAGCAGCATACACTTTGCTACTACACTTTGCTCAAACTTAAAAATTGAATAAAAGAATAAACGCAGAAAACAGAGCAAAAAAGGTTTTAGGCGACAAAAAATGTTCTGCATAGAAAGTAAGACGAAATTATATAGGATGTAATTAATAATTAAAAGAAAATGAGTGCATACCCTGAATCCATTCAAGAAGTTAACAACGCCTGCACTGTCAAATTCCATCATACGAAATATATTTTCTATCAACTGCTTATGCAAATGAGGTTCCCGGCAAACTTTCTGCAACATATAGTCAATGAAATAAAAAAAACGAAGATCTCTATTCATACCAAAGTGTTTCAGCATGGTAAGAATCAAAATCATAGGCTTAAATAGAAGCTTATTTTCTTTCTATTCATATTTTTGAAAAATTGATTAGATAAATAGAAAAGTAAGGGAAAGAAGAAATTGCATACCTTGATAAACTCCATTCGCATATTTTCGCTGAGCATTTTCGAATAACGTTGAGGTTTATCATGCAAATGAAGCACCTACAAACTTTTTCAGTTAAACATATCCTCTTCCTTATAAACCACTCATCACGATATACTATGATATCCTAAGAGCATAAAATAAAAATTAAAATGGATCAGTGCCTATGATGAAAATTGCCCTGTCCAATTACTGATTCAAATTAACTGTGATGCTTACGAAAATGCAACTACGTGGATATATTGTTACCTCTAATGGAGCAACATGAAGTTTGTTTCCAGTTTTCACTCTACAAACCGGTAACCAAGGAAACCTATAAGGTTGAATTGCAACAAATACATAACAATAGCATATAACGAACAAATTAACTTGAAATTCTTATTCTAATTAAGAATGATCACGTATTAACATACTCAAGCCTTTTTCCTAACATATTGTAGATTTCAGCCATTGTGTATTGACGATGTCTATTGCAGCACTGAGGCATTTTAGCTGACATTGCGGAACAATTGCATAGTTCCACAAAGGTTGCTCGGCGTTCCGCAAAACGGTAGCAAGATTTCCTTTAAAAATAGAGATACAATTAGTTCCACCATGACCCACCAGCGGAAAAGAATAAATGTTATGTAAATTAGGAAATGTAAAATTTATAGCTTAAAATTGTCCATAAGCTACAAGGCAAGAAAATAAATAATATCTTATGTGGTCAAGTAAAGAATAGATTCAAATATGAAACATGAAGATACAGATGACCTAAATTCCACTTGATCATTGCCTTCTGTTCGTTCTTATCACGCGCAAGGTAAGGCAAGTTTATATCGATATAAGGATTCGTTGAGTATCATAATGCCTCTCTATGACCTTTGTGAAGAGGCTAAACCATCGGGTTGGTGGTCATGCAGAGCGTTTGATGGCCAGTGTAATGTGATCACTTAAGAGTTCATGTGCACCGTTCATCATTTATGTGCATCACGTGTCTCACCCACCTTATCTTCCAAAACTTGTCGTTTACGACTGCGTCTCTGATCTTTGATCATTGACGAAGGTCAAAATTTCATATTTCCCTCTTCACTTCTGCAATGCGGGAAAAGCCAAGCATACCCTTTCGACGAAGCGTTGTATTGCGCTGAATGAACGATAATCTTGCTTTCGTAATGTCCAGATTTTTGAAGCATACGTTAAAACAAGAAGAACCGTCGTATCGAAAAGGTGGGCTCAGAGCTTTGTTTTTTTGTCCTCTTCACTATGTCCTAGATTCTCTTACATGTTCCCAAGCCGCTTGTTTTCTTCTGCATAGCTCTGGTTCTATGTGGTTCATCATATTGATCTCACGACATAGGTGCACATAGCTTGAGCACTCGGACATATCCTTCCCGTTGAACGTAAGTGGCGCATCAGCAACGTGTTTGCTTTTCGACAACATTCTGACTTCATTAACACAATGACAACAAATTTCATAATTTTAAAGAAAACTATCCTCTGATTACTGTGAAGATACTTTCCTTCGTAACCACTATTGCTACTACAGAAATAAAAACGTGTTCTTTCTACTGTTGCTTTATTCTATTTGGAAACACCACTTCTCAGTAATCGTTGTAAAACAGGCTACGGAATATTATGTGTCTTAATTCTAGCATACAACTTTCGTTAGAAACCAACTCAAAATAAGTATCGTAACCTATTGATCAAGTGAATTGGAAAAACAGGAATCGAAAAAACTGCAAGCAGACGTCTATATTTTTATTAAAGCATTAAGCGCTGAGATTTCTGTATAGCATATGATCTAAAAAACTTATTAGAAGTATGAAAAAAAGTGAAAATAAAAACATTTTTCAAATTCAATGAAGTTCCTGCACAATACTCTATCTCAATACATACCTGTCACTAACCAATATTTCCGTAGTTTTCAAACGAGTTCCATTTAGCAGTTTGTTCGCTTTATTTCTTTGCCATTGGTTCATACCTTTGTTTCTCAGAATGTTCTTAAAATTGCTATCTCCACGTCGATATAGACCGAGCTAAACCCAAAAACAAATTCATCCACCTCAGTAGCAAAAAGCTTCATACTCAAACCTCTCCTATAACTTCGCAATAAAATTCAACAAGGCTCATATTCATCTCGTAGAACAGCCGATTCACCACTAAAATAATTAACAAGTTTGTTTGACAAAGGGATTTACGATGTCGAAATAACAACCAGTTCACAGATAATTTTCTCTTCGACTTTCTGACGGATGAAAAAGAAACAAGATCGTACAAAAGCCTGAAGAAATTTGCAAAATATATCAATGCATAAAAGGATTCTGTGGAAATTCAACACGTGTACAAAAAAATCACCCAAATATCTCACGATTACCAGTGTTATTTGAAAGATTATAGAATCAATATTGGAAATCAGGTAATATATTGTTTAATTTACGATGCAATAAACGGACAAAAATAGTATTCCCTCAGAATCACGGGGGATATCGTGGTGTTCAGACTCAGCAGTTTAATTATTAGCAAATTACAGCCTCATTAAAAGTAGCATGACTAATACAATACCGCGATGGCAACTGTCACACTCATCACTAATAGCAATAGTTCCTTCAAAAATTAAAATCTATCAGAGCATATTGCTTGAATTTAATAAAACGATATGTCGCAGCATATAATTAAACTTAATAGTACTACTTCAATGGCCAATCTACTAATATTTGAAAAAAAACATTCTCAGCTGAGTTTGAAACAATGCGTATCTTGCTGAGTAGATTAAAATTTAATTAGCAGAAATGTAAATAGTACATAACCATCTAAAGCATAACAGATTTTAAACTATGATCCAATCCTAATACCCATAAATTCTAACCGAAACTGAAAACAGGATTAAATAAAATGACATTAAGATAGGATTTGGTATCCACATTACATCAATTTCAACAAAAATGAAACTGTAGCTCACATCCCAAAGCGAGAGCAGGATTCCTATCTTGCAAAACCTTTGCCGAAGCATAAACTCCTAACCATGCCCTAACACCAGCATCAATGAATACCTGAAATATGCACTACATATGAGCGATACGTAACTTCTATGTGCAACATTAAGTAGCACAAAGAATTCAAATACAAAACAAAAAAGAAAGAAAAAGACATAAGCCACTTTTCTTTCAAAAGACATAATTCTTACAGACCTTTGGGTCATTGTCAGCTCGAGGAATATAATATATAGAGCCAGAATGAACAGTCCAATTATTTATGAATTCCCTTAAAAAATTAACTTGTTATATCGTAATAGGCATATTTATGTGACCCAAGGTGGCGGGTAGGGTGTTAGATGTGGACCAAAAGCGACCATGTACTTACTTTGAGACGCGGATGGATTCAGAGGATGGACTCCCTGATTCTGCTATGCTAGTACCTTCTGTACGCAAACAGGTACATCTTTGTATGTTTTGCGTAGTTGTGCTTAGATGCTTACGGATTGTATGCTACCCGTCGACTGGGCCAAAACTACGCAATCGAACAATTAGGAAGTACACGGGAGGCAGTTTATGGGTCGCCTCAAACAAATAAACTCTAGTCCAACCATCTGAATAGACCGCTAAGCCGTTCGTGAGTGAAACAAATTCTTTTAGCCCCCGCGAAACAGTTCTACAAGCTAGATGTGGGAACAATCGTAAAACACGCTGAAAGAAATGGACCTCATTCCCCTGATCCCCAAAGAGCCCTCAGTATGGCGACGTGGAGTAGGACGATTACGGAGAGGATGGTAAGATATCAGGATGAAACTAGGCTACCTTAAAGTGCAAAGACTGCGATGATAATCCTTACATATATCGCACGAACGCATTAAGTCTTGAATATGACGAGTGACATAACACCACAGCTTAAAAGAAGCAAACGAATCGTTTGAAGAGCATAGAAAAGCACTGAGGATTTAGTGAAATGAACAAAGAATACAAAACTCTGAACCAACTTTTTGAAAAGATGGTTATTGCTTGGCTTTTACCGTATCACATAAGGGAAAATCCAAAGTTCGAGTTCAGTCAGACCAAGGATCAGAAGCGCAGCCCTACACGCTTAGCTATGGAAAATTAGGTGGGTCGGACAAGTGGTGTATATAAATGGAGACCAATGAACACAAACCGTAAATGTTTCAATCCTGTTTAACATCAGAAGCACTACAGGAAGATCTTTAGCTCAATGGTCAAATAACCCATTGGATAACATTCGCGCGCGATAGGTAGATATGGAAGTTTTGATGATGCCCGCTTGTGTCCGCCGATAATCAATCGATTATTCGTTAATTCAACAAATAACATGAACTAACCATTCTTCATCATTATCCGCTGGGTGATACTGCAGACGCTGGTGAATAATTGACTTGATAATACCTCTAGACAAAATTTTAACGTCGTCCTCCACAGCGTTAAGATCAAAGTTAAATCGAGATATATACTTGATACGTATTGAAACACGCTAAACAAACTGAATATAAGAGAAATTTTAAGACGCTTGTCAGATGAACCTAATTTTTTATCATAATTCATCAGTAAATGTTATTTGAAAATCATTCCTGCATTACCTGATTTTTATGATATTTGATTTCGAATCGTTGATGACCGGATTGAATTCTCCACGGATTAAGAGAAAAAGCACTAAGAATAAAAATCCAGTATCATTATGACTACAAAAATTTAATATTAAAACCATTAGTACTAAAAGAATAATAGGATTTTCATTTGCCAGAAGCATTGTTCAAATTTTTCATTTGATATCTTGATGCGTATATTTACAGCATTCGGCAAACATACGTTACGTACTTAAACGACAAAAACCAGACGGCTTTCGCTCTGGAAATTTAGACCTTCCGAATTCGCAGAAGGGGTTATAGACAAACTTCGATGTCCAATCTTGATATATGAAAACTAACCAGATTCATTTCAGTACGTGGAAAAGGGATTGAACAAAAGCAGAGAGCAGTATCTATCTTACTTAGACCATTTGAAGAGGCCATCAGTCAACTAACAGGCTTAGAACTTCGCCCTCATCCATTCAATTCTAGAGTAAAACCAAAGATCTATTATGCGGTGAAGATAAGGATTAATGCTTCCAAAATCTGCGGACCATATACAAAACGTTTGGACAATGTCTACAGTAATTTAAATGGCTTTGACAACATATAGTATTGAGTAACTCAAACACTGAGATATATGCCACTTCAAGGTTAGAACGAACATACATCAAAAGTAAAATATAGATGTGTTCTTGGACCTGAAATAAGAAAAGTGGCGGCAAACGAACCGCAGGAACTGTAAAATGGATCTCAAGAAAATGCAAGTGTTCTCTTAGACAATTATCTAAACGAAACGGACTAATGTGTTCGTGGCTAACGCCAACCATGTGCATGTGTAGATCGGATACTAGATTGGAGTCTGAAGTTGACCTTTCTTATGTCAGTATGTACTATGATCCACCATAATTTCGTGAAAAATAACATATAGAAACTATGTTGGTTCCCGCTACACCAAAGACGCGCCATTCATGTATTCATTTTACTTATAAACCATGGCACGGAATACTTTAGCATACTCCAAACTTTAATGGTTACTGACGTTATAAGTAGTGAAAAGAAAATCTTTCTAAGCAAATCAGACCTGAACAGTACTATAATGTAGTGGTCAATACCGATTTACACAACCTTTGTCGTTTAGGCCTCAAAATCATTCAACGAATGGAATAATATCAGGATATTTTTCTATAGACTATTACACGTGATTCTGCTCATGTCAGCGTAACAGAACGAATAACGAAATCCTAATTACGATTAATATATTAGGTAGAAATAACAACAGAAGTAACAAACAATATTTTAATCAACAAGACAATGAGATAATTAGAAGAAAATAAGTATTTCAGAAAACACCCTCATTTTATAGCTAACTGCTAGACAGTACTACAAAAGATTTCGATTTTCACTTTCAAGGTAGACGTCGAATGTAGACGTCATTTGAAGCCTACTGTTCGTTTTATTGCCCTAAGCTAATCGCCAGTGATACTAGAAAGCAATAAGTTTGTTAAAGCCGTCGCCAATCACAAATAACACATGCTTCATAATAGTTAACATGGACTATATATATATATATATATATATATATGCATCTTCGGGTTAACCAAGGCAACTTTTAAAGCCATCCATAACTTCTAATTCAATTCTGATCACTATTTGTAACTGAATTAGCTGAGGAACAATCCAGATGACTACTTGTAAGCAAGACAAATAAATATAATTTTCTTAAGCACACTATTGAGAGAACATTTTCACTACACTACTTAACATATAACACGCAGATTATAAAATGCTGTTCTCTATTAGTAACTAAAATTGCTAAAACACATCCTTAAATTTCCAAGATTATAGCATCGAACTTGTAGCTTGTCACATAAATAGTTATTCAGAAAGAAGCAAGGACAATTACTGAACATTCTCTGTTCACCAAAACGACAGAGTATTCAACTTTAATAAGACCTCAATGATGCAGTTTCAAATTTCCTATCAACCTCTATGGATACAAATGATATGCATGAAATGCTAGTAAGTAACATAGAATTCAATGCTGAATGATCTTTTTGAAGAACGAAACACATACTTTATAGAGCAAATCAGAAAATACGTAACAATTTAATACAAACATAATTGCATACTTCCAATTAAGAATAGGAAACCTCAATCAACATTTTTTTCATAATGATTTATAAACTACAAAACATAGTAAAATTATAGCACTTACTTCTTCGGTACCCATATTTTAACATATGGTTCAGAAGTACATAAAATTTTAATATTATTGCAAATATTGAAGTACCTTTTGTCATCATAAATGATTTCGTTTAAAGGTCCAAAAATATGTCCATTGTTGCGTACACAATGCCAGAAAGCTTTTCGCTTTTTTTCACTGAAACTAGTAGATCATTTACAACCGAAATACTAAATAAGCGAATAAAAATACAAGACATAAACATTTGAAAACCAAAAGCGATCATTAACTTGGCTGCAGGTGAAACCCGTCATTTCGCTAGAAAACGATTGGCTAATGATTGATTAAAATTGGAAACTACGAGTGAGTTTAGTTTTCGTTGAGCCAGAATTACCGTGGAAGCCTTTCTTTGATTACAAGAATAATATAAAAACTGAGAAATTCTGCTAATGTATACGCTTAAAACCCAAACAGTAACAAATGCATCAAATACTTTAAAGTTGTATAATTTGCAGTTTTGAGATTTTTTAACAAGTGCTCTTAGGATATTAACAAAAGACCGTTGGACTTCTAAACTACATACATTACGAGAATGCTATTTCAATATTGCCTAAGGTACAATACTTATGAAACAAAGGTTTTCACGTTCATAGTACCATATATTTACCGCACAATACATTTCCTAGAATAACACAACACATACTTTTAAAATTTATATAGAACGCACGGAAATTTCTCGAAATAAAACAGGCGTTACATGGCAAAGAAGCTATGCAGTTTCTTGAGAAGACGCATAGGCAATCAAAAGTGATGCAAGAGTAATCTAGCGTCAAGTTCAAAATGCAAAAACCAAATGCACATTTAAGCGCTATGTATATGAATATATTATCCACCTGAAACGGGCGAAATGTCACAATTGAAAGATTATCAATAGTGAATTTATATGCGACAATTTTGATTCCTAACCATTTCCAATTAAGGACGGCAAACAACTATTTCTAATCACTTTCGAGCTCGAAAGGTACACATGAATATCCTTCAAAAGAGATATACAAGGGTATGAAATAAAAATCAAATTCGAAAAAAATTCTTACAAGATTGAATAAATCGAATACTGCACGGATAGGTAACTGATACATCATAATTACCTTGATACATCGATGGGGCTTCATTAAGCATGCGGAAAATACCAGAATTTATGTAATTATCAAAATCACGCATGATCAAACTTGTCGAATTGTTTTCCTACATTCTCTAAAAGGTGTGCTGACTTAAGTAAAAAGTAACTTTGACAACTTCGTGTACGTGTTGCAGCAAGTCAAATCACAGCACCAATACCAACCATACTTCTACCTTTACTTTTCGAAGAATTTTACGTATTTCTGGGTTCTAACCACAGTTGCAATAGGAACCATAACGAAGACCATTAAAATTTATATATGTATACAAAATTATACCTATTTTTCTCTTCATGTTGCTTCCTACCAAAGTGATTTGATACAACGATGTCATACTGGTATATCTGAAGAGTGCTTTAAACTTCAAAGTGTTAGCAATGAATAGCATTTAACTCCAAAACGAAAAGTCGATCAAATCATTTTTAGACAAATCTATTTGCTGATCTACCCCATTTCGAACCAAATCAGATGCTGAACTGTTTACTTTCACACACAAATAATCATTAAAAACTACGCCGATATTGTCCTCGTTTAGCAAAACAAACATAGCTTTTCACCTCATCTTCATAAAAGCAAAAATCACCCCATAAAGACATTTCTATGACAGTTGAGAAACAAACAGGAGACTTTTGAAGGCAGGAGAAACCAACCGCACAAAGTAAAAGAGAAAGCAACCATGTTCGCTGAACAAATAATTCTCAATTGTGAGCGATGCTATTCATGTGTTTCGTACTATAAAACGTCACAACAAAACGTCTCTCAAACTTTATTAATCAGGTGTCTTGAGGGATTTCTTCTTGAGTCAGTCGTATTAGGTTCGGCAGTTTAATGATTTATATGTACTTACAGATTTGCTACAACAAAATCGAAATATTCACCGTACTATTCGTTAATCCGCACTCTAACCGATACCAGTTTACAAACAATGGAATGGCAGTACCCTTCACGTTACTGATGCTTGGCCGCTTACAGACTATCGGTATAGGATCATCCTTCTGAAAGTAAAAATCTAAGCGATATCACATTCTTCGCATTTCATTTCCCGTAAAAGAGATACAGCATTGCAAATTCACAAGCTCCATGCATTCCAAACAACTCCAAATTTTAAAAAAATTTGATGATACTCTGACAAGTGTCAGTTGGAACATACCTTAAATTGAGCAACATAAGGTGCCCTAGTTAATGGCAGTTCAATGGCCATTTACACTGCGCTGAAATATTTTTAAACAATTATTTTCAGAAGATTCATAACCATTGCACAAATATCTAAAAAATAAAACCGAGACTCCGATTTATATAAAATGAACATTATATACAAAACTGAGCTGACACACACTTTTGTTGTAATATAGCCTACACCAATATCACCTACATTTTGTACCTACAACGATACACATAGTTTGGAGTAAAACTTATTAATCTGAATTTTTTACTGAGGTACGAATAAACTTTAATTCATAACGACACCAAAAGCCTGAGACAGATGTATTAAAAGTTAAAAATTGGCTGAATTGCACACATTCACAAATAACCGGTGACTCAGTTCCATAATGAGACCGTGACTACGGAAAATACTTCATACTTGTAAAACTCATAATGTCAATTCGTGCGAGTCCTTACAATTTCATTGTATCTTTTCTGGACAGCTGTTGTATATAGTAGCTCGGTCACATTCCGTTTTTTTTTAAATGTTTTTTTTTCAACTATGAGCACAACTTCTTGAGATTAACAACAAACATATCCGAAAATTTTTATGGATGATGATCTATGCATACTCTTGAATTCCACCGTGCAAATTCCGTCCATACCAATTTTGATAACAAGATACTTTTCAAAAACCTGAAGTAGAAAAAACACCTCGATATTCTGTTCACCGATTGTATTACCGCAGCCAATGTTACGGCGCTCTGTGAGTATTTCGTAAACGACATGGCTACGATGTTAAACTACGTCTCGACTTTGTTATTCACTGTATGGTAACAATAAGGTGCTTTGATCATGCTTCTTATCTGTAGCTATGATAAGGAGTGGAATGATAGGCTGTGTGCGTATAGTGACATTTCAGTACATCTCGTATCTTTATGACGAGTCGGTATGCTTGTTAATCAGCGAATACTGATAGCACAACCTTCCTTTTGTCGCTGTTGAACAGTATTTCATAAGGTACATGAAGTTTTATGTTCTTTGCTACCATTACATGTGATCATGTATCAAAATCTTTTCTAGAGTCTTGCTAACCCTCATAAGTTGAAATTCATCTAATCGACTTCATCTGTACAACTGGACAATTTTTTTTGAAAAACCTGTACATTACAATAATCATACAAATCAAAAAATGATTTGCTTTTGATTTTTCTTCTTCGGTGTGGTAGCCGTGCTCGAGGTTGCTTTGTAATTTGGCTTCTTTACATTTTGAATATAGGTGTTCACGCAAGTTGTACTTGGGTAATGGTACCTCAAACTTGTGTAAATAACAGCATAACAAGTAATAACGATTTTTGAGGCTCTGAAGAAAGAAAGATTAGCCTGTGTTGGTATTGGATTGTCTTCAATGAAACAATATAACACAAACTTGGGTATTGCTGAGGAAGATTACAGCCAAGATATTCTTTAACGAAGACGTAAGACAAAACAGAATATACTATAAATGCAATATGTAGAAAAGTGATGGTAAATAAGTATACAGGTGCAACTGCTATGTAAAAATTCTCTTTGAAGTTAGGAATAAACCAAAGAAATATGCAATCATATTAGTTTTTAGAAATTATGAAGCGCTCATAGGCAGCAGTGGTATTATGTTGAGATTCTTATAGAACTAATAATCAATAATAAGGAATAACGCCAACAGTTTGAACGTGCATCGGAGATGTGTTCTATAAAAAATGTTATATTGATTACTTTGTTATTACGGCTAGTGGAAGGTGTTTTACAGTGCAGTGTGCAATCTTCGATATGCAAAGGAAGAGAGGGCTGTACTCATTCCATCAATCGATTATTTCCAATTTAAATCTGGCCCCAAGCAAGACTTAATTAGATTATAGTAGAAAAGTTAGCAAAGGTAGCTATTTGCCTCCCAGAATATAGGACATTTCGAGTTTCCGAGGCACAGGTTAAGGCCTGAAGAACCGTCGTGTCAAGAAAATAAACTTGGAACAAATCGATGTTCATGACCAAGTTCGAATTAAGAAGTACAGCAACGCCACAGATGCCTCTGTTTTCGCATGTTCCAAGGGACAGTTTTTCAGTGTCGTGAACAACGTTTAGTGGCTGGTGCGTTCTCGTTTCGGCCAGTAGGATTACGTCGTACTTGGTTTTCTTTACATACATCGAAGGGTCTTCTATGTTGGTTTCTCATGTAAGCGTTCGTGTGATATATGTACGGATTGCCATTTTAGTCCTTTCATGTTGAGGCAGCCTGGTTTTGCTCCGAGATGTTAGCAGCCCCTCCGTATTCGCCCTGCTCGACGCTGTGCTATTGGGGGCGCTTTGAGGCTCAGAGGAATACGACCTATTTTTTTACTGTCTTGCGATTGTCCCCACGGCTGGCCGTTCCGTAGGTACTGAAAAAATTGGTTCACTCACAGGCAGCTTGGCGGTCTATCCCGATGGATGGATTGGAGTTTATTTGTTTGAGGCGTCCCATAACCACCGCCTTTCGTGAAATTCATAATTGTTCGATTGTGGGGTTTTGGCAGAATTGACAGGTTGGATACAATCGGTAAATACCTAAACACTGTACGCTCGCGTACATAGATGTACCTATGTGCATAAAGAAGGTATGAGTCGATCAACAGAAATTAGGGAGTCCATCTCCTAAATCCACTCGCGTCTAGATGCAACTAAACATTCGTTTTTGATCCAGAATTTACACCCTATCCGACACCTGTGATGGCGTCACGTAGATTCGCAACAAACCGACGCGAGATCTCTCAATGAAAGAGATCCGTGGATTACAATCAATAGTCCGTAATAAAGAGTTGAATTTTGTAACGACTATAATCCAAGTATAATAATTGAACTCATCAAGCGTTGAAGTGAAAAAAAGATGTGTAAACTGCATACTGTATAAACGATTATCTGCCATTTGGCTGTTTGAGAAGAGCATCCATCTAAATTCGTATTTACGTGATGTACTATTGAACTAAAAGCGACATGCACGAAATGTCCAAAAAACAATGATGCTTGATGCTGAAAACCTATCATGAGCACGAAAAGTTAGTATTTAGAAAGTATAGTTAGTGGAATTTCCACACAAAGATTTCTCATCACTATTCTGAACCAAGACTCAATACGAAAATGAAAGAAATGAAGTTATTATACAGCAATAAAAACCGGGTAACCATAGCCATTTTGTGGTATGAAAGCAGGAAACGAACTTCAGTATATGAGAGACGGTTTTTTTCTTCCTGATAGAGTACCGTCTCACTTCCTTAAACAAAAGCAGTGGAACACATCTCCATTACCACCACGGAATTGCTCAAAGAAGGAAAGGAATTGGGGCTTGAAACTACTGCAATATTTATGACACAGGTAACACGATAAGTAACAGCTGTAGAACATTTTTGTCAAACACGTCGAAAGTTTGACGAGTATGAAAGAAACAGAGATGATGTTAAACGAATCGAACGAAATGGGAAAAAGTGTAGAATTGCGAATATATGAGAAGAAAACCCAGTTTTTGAAAAACTCATGATGTGATGAAAATGAAATCAAGATAGCTGTCCTTCGAATAAACGTCAAAAGTGAAACATAGATTATTGACCATATATTGAGTAGAGAGAACGACAAATAGGCAATAAGAAAGTAGAGTAATATCCAAATGAATGCAAGCGTGAAGATCATGAATCTAAGAAGACGTTTATGTCGGAAGCAGAAGTAGCTACACTAGGTGTTACCCAACTGCGAGTCGACTGCCAGACCTCAAACTTGGGTGATTAAACCTTTATTTGAACAACACACAAAAATATTACATCAAGAATGCAACAGCTACACATCAAAAATTAAGACAATAGGATTATCATGAATAATTGTATGAGACTTTTAATAAAATGAGACAACGATAATCAGTTTCCACAGTTGTGCTGAGATGGCCGCAAAACTCGGAACCTCAGGCGGGACTCGTACCCGCACTTACAGATATCCGGTCTGCCGTGCTTACCATTACACCACCGAGGCCCTTGCTTGCGACCACTCAATGCTTCACTTATAGTAAGTGGGTACCATTATCAGCACTCGCCCGCTAACGGGTACGATCTGGCGAGCCGATATCGGCATTACATCCAGTTAAGCTGATAACTGCGGGATAACCCGAAATTTTAGACATATTCGTAATTTATTTTTATTTAATTGCATTTTTGCAATGATATTACAATGTCCATAGTTGTGCTGAGATGGCCGCAAAACTCGGAACCTCAGGCGGGACTCGTACCCGCACTTACGGATATCCGGTCTGCACAACTGTGGACATTGTAATATCATTGCAAAAATGCAATTAAATAAAAACAAATTACGGATAATCAGTTTAATAACGAAGGTGAAAGGAGTTATGTTAGGGATTATGAGTGAAGGGTATGTAGATGATGTTTACTGTTACCGCTTATATAGGGAGGAGGCGGAGACTTCGGTATGTAGAAATAATGTCCTTTTCTGTCTTTCAGCTAAGTTCGATTCCAGAAGGAAATCGAAATGATGAAATAATTGTAACCTTTTATGAACCACTACATTTGCACTTCTACTCGCTAACTTTCGATACGATGACTATTCAGAGAAAGCAATCAATATAATTACGATATGTGTCTATTTTTCATATAATTCGTATGATAAAGTAGAGATTACTCGAGAGAGTATTCTCTACAGTGCTTACAGTTATTCACGATTTCGGAAGCTGGTCGTAGAATTCGACGAGAAAGAAGCAAATGGAAAATTAAGGGGCCACACTGCTCACAAAGAGGAGTTATCCAAGCAACCAAGTAACCAAGCTGTAACATTCATTTAGGGAAATGATATCTCATTGGATACGCTTCAGTATAGGCAACGTAAGTTTTTGAAACTAGCTAGGAAGCAATCTTGTGGAAAAAGTCCGTAGAAATCTAAGTAACTACAATATTCTACTTTCCACGCTGATAAATGAATAGGGGATATTTACCCATTGCACCACAGTATATGAGCGATGACGGAAAAGTTTCACAATCATTTTTTTGTTCCAATATCACGATCGCGTACTCAAAAATGCTCGCTGGAACAAAACTCAGCTCCATGACCCAATAACATTACCGCCAACATCCTTAGGACTGCAGAACACAATCTGCCTTTCCAGGTTTCTCAACTTTTATGTTATTCTACCTTCATAAATAGAAAATTATATAAGAGTGGAGGACGTCAGCGCGGTTATCCTACCTAGAAACGGTGACTGAAAAAATCTCCGTCACTAGTGTCCAATATCCTTGTTAAGAGTGCTGGATAAGCTACTCACAAAAGTTATCCTTTTGCGTATATGAAGACTCTTAGATGTAGAACAATCAGTAAGACAGGTGTAAAAAATTATCTACTAGGGACTTTTTTGTGAGAATTTTTTGTATCCTTAACTCACTAAACCTATACTTTATAACTAACATATCTCTCATTCCACCTATTATCACACACCAATCCATAGATCGAAGTGATGAACACTTCGATCATCCGTACCGATCGATGGATACCATGCCGAGCACGACATAGCTGCTCCCATTAGCAACCACCAATATTATCCACGAGATACTACTTAGTTTATGACATACTCTACTCATACCATTGGAATATCTTCATATTATACTCATGTACTGAATAGCAAGAATTTCCCACTTTTTATATATGAATAATTCATCGAAGCATTCCTACATATAATCAGACTACAATAGTATTTACCCCATCTAATAGATTTGTCTAGCATACATTTCTTACTCTACCACAATTACCTTATATTGTATTTTATTGTTTAAACTATCCGTTATTTATTATTGTTATATGTTATCGTGTTATTGATATGTATTTATATAAGGGATTAATTACCCAAGGTTTAAGGTAACTAGCCAACTACAGGAGAACTATCGTTCTTCTCAACAATCGTACACATCAATTTCGCAGACAGCTCTCAGGTCCCGCCTGGCAGCATTACTCTTAGTACAAAGGTGTCTTTTCCTAATACTCTACTTTATCAACATTGCTGAGGAGGGGTGCAACCCAGTCGGCAACTATATTCACTACTCCTACAACACTCAATACATACACGTCCTACATGCACTTCTCAACCTTCACGGTGCATGCCCCTTCATGGTCCATTGGGCTCATCTATATGGTGCATTTGTTCATCTACAACTGTAGAAGATCGTTGAAAGAAGGTCTAAAACGGTACAAACAAGAAAGACTATTGGAAGCAGCTTAAAAACGAACTAGTTTAAAGAAGTGTCGTCGAAAACTTCGTTATTACCATGTCCCTCTTTCATCTTTGCTTAATAAAAATGAGATACCAACTACTTCTCGCCATGATATGGAATTGATAACAGAAAAGCTCTGTACCAACCTTTTCCTTTCCACGATTTTATTGGCAGATCGTCAAGTACCCTCTGGAAGTAAACCACCACGAATTCTTCCATCTGAAGTTCAGGCTGCTATAGAAAGCATGAAAAATGACACAGCTCGTGGACCGGACAAGATAGATGTCGACTGCCTTCGAGCTGGTGGCCCCAAACTATATGCACTTCTGGCACGTCATATGACAAGATATCTTCAGAATGGAAAGATACCAGATCAGTGGAAAACCTCGCGCACGGTCCTTCTACATAAGAAAGGTGATCGAAAGGATATTCAAAATTGCCGTCCGATTTGCTTGTTGAGTACTCTACCAGCTTTTCACGAAGATTATCCTGTTGCGCATAACAACAACATTGGATGAGGCTCAACCTGTAGAACAAGCAGGATTTCGCAAAGGATTCTGCTGCATGGACCACATCCAAACGGTAGCAAGGGTCATAGAGGCCTGTCGAAAATATCACCTGATCCTTGTTCTTTCATTCGCCGAATGCGAAAAAGCATTCGACAGCGTCGAAAAGATCGCTGTGCTGTCAGCTTGTTGATCAAGGAGTGGCACTGTTCTATTTGAAAATCCTCGACAACTGTTATCTACTGTTATCTATAAAACATGAAGGGATTTAGAGCTCGGTCGATTTATGAGCGGTTGTGAATCTCCGTGCACTGTACGGAAATCTTGTTGATCTTGTTCTGATCTTGATCTTCTTCTAGATCAATCTTGTTGTTCAAATAAAGGTTTAATCACCCAAGTTTGAGATTTGGTTGTCAACTCTCAACTGGGTAACACCTAGTAGCTGCTTCTGCTTGTGACAAAAGCTATTACTCTACACTTCAGTAATATGATAATCAATTGTAAATGCTGGAAAGCGCTTAGTTACAAATGCATAATGCACAACATGAATTGAACTTTTCTAATAACTTCTTAAACATAAATTTAACTTATATCGTGGGAAGAAGGTGCGGACCATCGCAGAGACTTTCTAAGACATCTTGGAATGCTAAAGCCAAGAGTATCAAGATCGTAAAATCAATATTATGCTTTGAATAGCATATTCAAGGGCCTGGGTATAGTAGTTGTAATGTTTGCTCTAAACTTGAGTGATCGCACCTCAAACTTGGGTAATTAAACCGTATGCTCGTTTAACGACGATGCTGTAGAATGAAGAGTGAATGAAAATCACGGGTCTTGAAAAGCGTTTTTGTCAGAAGCAGAAGCAGCTACTAGGTGTTACCCAGTTAAGAGTTGACCACCAAACCTCAACCTTGGGTAATTAAACATTTATTTGAACAACACACAAAAATATTACATCAGGAATACAATAGCGACAAATCAAAAATTAAGACAATAGGATTATCATGGACAATTGTATGAGATTTCTAGTAAAATGAGACAACGATAATCAGTTTAATAGCGAAGGTGAAAGAACGTTATGTTAGTGGTTATGGGTGAAGAGTATGTAGAAGATATTTACTGTAACTGCTTATATAAGGAGGAGGCGGAGCCTTCGGAATGTGGAAATAATTTCCATTTCTATCTCCCAGCTAAGTTGGATTACAGAAGAAAATCAAAATGACGAAATTATTGTGACTTTTTATGGAACAGTATAATTGCACCTTCACTCGCTAACCTTCGATACGATGTACCACTCAGAGAAAGTAATCGAAATAATTACTATATGTGTTTACTTTTCGTATAATTCGAATGATAAAGTAGAGATTACTCGAGAGAGTGTTCTCTACAACCCCTGTGCCAATGCGCCTCCTGCTTAACCATAGAAAAAAAAGTGAAGACTATTACAGGAACGAAAAATGTGAAGACATTATTATGTTTATATCGTTATAATAGTGAGTGTGTAGCAAAGTGATGTGAAGATGTGCTACAGTTATGGCTAAGCCCGTACAGTGCACGGAGATTCACAACCGCTCATAAATCGACCGAGCTCTAAATCCCTCCATAGTTTATAGATTGGTACTAAAAAATTTCCGAGAATAAGGAGCACTGGCACTATTCTGGTATAAACTGCACATTTCAAATTGCACCGATCACCATCGATGCATTACAAAATTTATCGAAAATCGATATCGTTTTTAGCGCAATAAAAATTAAACTTTATTTCATATCGTTTTATTTTTTCTCTTAATTATTCGAGTTATTTTCCTTATTTCAATATACTCCATTTAAGGTAATTCAGTTATGATTTTTCAAATTTTTTTCTACCTATTTCTTTTTATAAATATGAAGTTCGTCAAACTATGAATTGTTGGATGTCATTAAACATATCCTTTTCAAGGCGAATTACTGTCTCTACCATATTCCATCCGATAGTATGTTGCATATTATCAGACATATCATATTAATTTGTGGTTTCTGATTCATCGTATCGAAACTTAGAAATGTTTTAGGCAAGTGAAAGTGCATTTGTCCTGATCCATAAAAGGTCATAATTATTTCATAATTTCGATTTCCTTCTGGAATCCAACTTAGTTAAAGGACAGAAAAGGACACTATTTTCTTATACCGAGGTCTCCGCCTCCTCCCTATATAAGCAGTTACGGTAAACATCTCCTCCATACTCTCACTTATGGCTCTACCCCATCTCTTTTCACCTTCGCTATTGAAATGATCATCGTTATCTTATGTTATCACAAGTCTCGTATAATTGTTAGTGCTAATCCTATTACGTATGTTCTTGATTTATCGTTGTTGTAATCGTGATGTAATATTTTTGTGTATTATTTAAATAAAGGTTCAATTACCTAAATTTGAGGTGCGACCACTCAAATTTGTAGCAAACCGACAACCATTGAACCCGAGCCCTTGCATAAGGACTGATGATTGTGAGCTAATGAATCAGATTTACATAACTTCACATCTTTCATCATAGATAAAGCCAGATATATGACGTACTTCTTATTTAATTGCTTAAAAGGTGATGTTTAAAGATGACTGCTCATGATGATACTATTATTACCTTACCGTTTTCAAATGTGCTTTTCATATTTTGGATGTTACCGCATTTTAAAGCTATGCACAAGTCCTGCAATAGCAAGTACTCTTCATGAATTAACATAATTATAATACATTTTACCGTTACATTGCGAAATATTTGTTGATGCAAAAGCATTCATACCGACACGTCCTGCTCCAAATGAATGTGATGAACATCAATATTCCATTATCCCACTTTCATCCGGACGTCACGTCTACACGCCGTGTATGCCGTTCATTTGCCTTCGCGATAAACATGTTTATTTTTCTTGAAAGGTTGGAAGCAAATGAAATGCTGTCCGTAAGTATAAAACGATAGATCAAACACTGAAGAAAAGTTTATGATGCTCTTTTTTTTTCGACTTGAGTTCAATAGAATCTTCATTGAATAGTTGTAAGAATCTGAAAGTACAAAGCACTTTAAGCTTTAATCGATAACTAATCATTTTTAGTAATGATAATTGGCGAATGCTT
Organism: Dictyocaulus viviparus; assembly: GCA_000816705.1. NCBI lineage: Eukaryota > Metazoa > Nematoda > Chromadorea > Rhabditida > Metastrongylidae > Dictyocaulus > Dictyocaulus viviparus. The sequence goes on from KN716533.1 coordinate 108,884, forward strand.
TTCACTTTGTATTAATAGATCTCAAACAGCCATTTTATGTTATATCCTTGCAATTAAAATGCTACACTTATTGTTTATTCGTTCTCATACAATATGCTATCAACCATCGATTCGCAAGAAGTATGTTTTTGAGGTATAGGAGGTTATGATAGTAAGTATTTTAATAACTGACGTATTCAGTAACTCTGTTCTACGAATTAATCGGTGAATATTCTTTTTCGTTTACATCTATAATTCTGTCTCAATGACATCCGACACAATTGAATTGCTTAACGCTTTATCATTTAAGAGATGGATCTGTAGCAGATTTTAAGGCTGAAGCTTTTTCGCCTAAACAAATGTTTTCGTGCAAAAAATTTTCTTCTGATAGCGCTTATTCCAGAAAAAATCGGATTATAGCCATCCAATGCAATTTGCCTCAATTTGCTAACTTTAATAATGCAATGTCAAGTCATATTTTGTCATATATTCAAGATGAATGTTCGATTACATATTATATATTATTCAATATTTTGGTATGAGTGTTTTTCTATAGTTTTAAAGTAAACTAAGATGTCGTCTCACTATGATATGATTCAATCGTAAACGAATACCAATCAATATTTCTAATCAATACGCATTCAGATATGGTTATAATTAGTGAATTAGTGCGTTTGTAGAGTAGCAGTACGCTTGAGTTAAATTTATCATAAATATCAGGAAATTTATGTTGTCAATATATGATGTAAAGATAGTGAGCTACCGACCATGTAATTAGTTTAGTTATGGATAAGTGACATTTCTCGGAGACTCGAAATATGGACTTTTTATTTTTTGTGTACGTATATCTCCCTGTTGATTTGTTTATATCGTTGAGCTTAAATTTTATAAAAGGCTTATTTCCTTATGTCTTTTTCAACTCCTCCTCCTCTATCATGTATAATCGATTCCTGCACTGATCACAAATATTGATTTGATTCGGCTACATAAAAAACCACGAAAAGTTTTACACATTTTGGTTTGAGTTTTCATTTCTGCCATGCAAACAAATCCTTTTTCACCCAACGATGCTGTATAAGATTTCAGAAAAAAAAATTTATAATAGAGCCATTTTAAGCTTAGAAAATAAACAAGCATTTCATTTTTTCACCACGCGCTACTCATTCATCTTTTGATCATCATCTTTCGAAATATTGAAATATATGGCCGATACGTAACCATGTATTTGTCTTCGTTTTCATGAAGAAAAATAGTCTTCATTGTGATTGGCATTGGATTCTTCAGCTATCGTTTAATTATAAAACGGCTATAACTATGATTTGTTATAGAACGGTTACATAGCTGAAAACCTCCTCATTTCTCCAGCAAAAAAAAAAATGAAAACTACAGTACCTGAACGCTTTCCTTTCTATGATCTACCATGAAATGACTAGCAGAAACAGTTTCAAAGAAATTACTAAGACCAGAAAACTGACGTTTAATAAGTTAAGCTCGAGACCAGTAAAATATTTCGGTCATTTCGTTGTATGAAAATTTTTAAAAAAGTGAGGTTCACCATCAGGGTAGCTAAACAGCTAAGACGGAAAACTATTTTTTCATCAGCTGAATCTCAAGGGTACCTTTCTACTAAAGTTAGCACGTTTTCATGATTAGGGAATAAATATTCAATATCAACATTGAATATTTAACCTCAATGCTCTAGTAATATCGATCATTGAATTCATTATCAGTTCACAGATGTTACAGTACCCCAAAAATGACGCCTACAATACTATTTAAAGCACAAGAAGTTAAAGAGCTTACTGTTGTTTATGTTGAAGATATTAGTGCAAAACGCTTAATGACGTGAGAAAAAAATTAACAAGAGTTCATGTCTCCAGCTCTATAAATTAGCATATATAAAAGCGTTCTTATCCACTTTAAATATTCATCTAAGCGAGCGAATAGATTTCTCATAACGACAATATGTGCGTGCCTCAGAATGCTCCTCATTTATTTCGTTTTTCTTGTTGACTTCGTTATTTATTCGTTATAAATGTAAATAATCTTGATGATTGTCTTCTTGAAAGAATAAAATTATAAGGTTTGATTCTATGATCTATTAGTAGTTCAAAGTTCCGTGCTTACTCGATATTAACAACCAAGTGTTTTTTGTTAACGTCGACGAGACCTCATTCAAAATTCCAGGAGTGTTATTGTTTCTCTCAATTTATTAACCACTCATTATATTCTATAGTTTTCACTACGGTATCTTCGGAAACAGTAGCTAATAGTCAGTTCATTATTTATTGATCTACTACCATAATTGCTTTATTGGTGCCTCAGGGTCTTTTTTTGTGATGCATATAGCATTTAAGATAAAACCGATCGTACTGCTTCAACTTAGTATTATATAATTTGAGAAATTAATTTCAGACCTCATTTTATATTGAAAATAATTAGACACATTAGATATATAAGTCCTCTTAGAGTACTTGAAACTCAAATGACGTGATAAGCAAGCTCGACGAAAATTTTCCATGCACATTTCTTTTTTGCTTATCTCATTGTCGTCGACATGTAAAGAGATTTGACGAGAAATTGTACCATCTTATCTCATTCATTTTCTATTTAAATAGTTCAATTGAAGAAAACTATGTTTTTGCCATGTATTTATCTAAGAAAACAAAACAACACTTTAAAAAAGTGATGCGAAGTACTGTTGATTCTTTAACGTGATATGCTAATTAGGTTATATATGCTAATTAGCTGTATAGCTGGTATCTGGTATATCAAAATATTACTCTTTACATTGCTGAAAATATGTAGTGGTCGATAACTTTCAAAAAAAAATCAATAATCCAGTACAACACTTGAATGGATTTCATAGAGCGAGTTTCTTAACAGAATTCCACTTGAGCTCTAAGGAAGTCCGATAGGAGTTATGCTTGATTACTTGGCTGTGTCTTTGTTCATTCGTTTGATAGCTTTCTCTGATTTTTTTTTTGTCTGTAGAGAATTTATTTTCTTTATTTGATTTTATTTTCTTCTACTGACTTTTTTCCTCATCCGTAGGCCTTAATCAAACATTGTGTCTTATACATGGTTGGCTCGCATTTAAAATCCATCTTTTACTTTTCACGTGTGCAGCAGATGTTTTTTTTCCTTAGTAAATCGAAAAAAAAACATTAGTTTGACCTTAGTTTCAACTGCTGTTTTTTTCATAGTGGAACCTAACATAAATTAGCAATTAAAATCTTTTTCCCCTAACACCGGATATTTATTTGCGAGAATTTGAGTTTGAAGAAGAGAAGTTTTGAGAAGAGATTTGAGAAGTTGAGTTGTTTAAAACCTATCATAGCCTCCTAAGTCAGGTTGTTTATTTCAACCAGTTATTGTTGACGTCATGAAATATTTACAGGCTTCTTTTTTCTCATCATTTTTAAAATTGAAATGACATTCAATTGAAATTGGTCGGAAAAAAGTGCTTCCGAAATGAGTTCAGTTCGAAATTACAGCAGTATAGTAGGATAAATCAGTACTACTAACTTTTGAAGACTCGCTCCACTAGTAAGGCACATTGTAATGAATAAATCGCAAATTTTTTATTCTAATTAGTCTTTCCACTAGTATTAAGTTAATTTTTTAAATGGTTTCTTAGTATTATTTGATGTAAGATGTAGTACGATCAATAAATCAATGAATAGTCAATCATCAATAGCATTATTCTAATTCAAAGAAATATTTGCATTTACGAGTAGCACAACAAACGTTGTGAAAGATTTTCTTCAGTCTTATATGAAAGGAAAAAATATTTTGTGAAATTTTTTAACAAACACATTAATGCCATTTTTTCTTAGAAAAAAACTAGACCAAATATGCTAGTGTAAAATTTGTGTATTTAAGTGAGTTTTAAGATGTCCCCTTATATTTTCGTTTTAAGAGCGCGTAGCACAAAAGTAGGAGTTGCCATCGTTATTCGCAGGCTGGGAATCTATTCCGCATCGCCGTTGAGCGAACCATTCTTTAGATCCCTCAGGGGTGTGTGAACTGATAGTAGAATAATTTGATGGAAGTAAGCAGCGCTGATTTGATGAAACAATGTTCATCTGAAGACGATGCGTAGACCACTCGCATTCAATCACCTTCACGACATCATGAAAAAGACGAATGCGTGATGCATTCCACAGGGGATACGCTCGTGTCTATTTTAATTTTGTTACAGCTAGTTCAGTAGAAAACCTTCTTCAACATGATGCATCGATAATACAAATTTTATATCAAAGAACATCATGGAAGCTTCCAGCATTACTTTGATGGTCAATTATTCAGAAATATCAAACTGCTTTTAATTTTCATCACACTTTTGTTTAGTTATCATATCAAAGTGCAGGCTCTCAGTTTCGAATAAGAATCAGTATTCTGAATAAAAGTCGCTGATAATTTTCAATCATTTCCATAGAAGGAAAGGCTTGTTTTTAGTGACACCTGGATGCCATAAACTTTTTTGGAATTAGTTTTAGGTAGAATGCAGTTACATAATAAATTTCGCATAATTTTTGAGGCATTTTGTGCGCTGGAAATTATTAAGGTGATTCAACAAGCAGTAGTTGGTTGGCAATGCTTTCATCTTTCAAGTGTTACATTGCTGTTCATTGATAATGTAGAAGTGGTTTATTGTGGAGGATTGCTTCTCCTATGCTAACAGACGTGACCTGCAGCCTTTGAAGTCACTATCGCACTTCACAGCTGTGTTGAGCACTGCTTCATCACTTTACTTTGCTGCAATCCTTTCATTGCTGTACAGAAAACCGGATTAAACTATGAAAAGCGCACAAAATATATAGCACGACCTCTTTTAAGTACAATTTTGGTCTTGGCAGGTACTGTTGAGTTCAGTTCAATGACTTAGCAGTCGGTTTTCTTGGAAGGCCCAGTTCTTGCTCCGCCCATATCTGGGAAACGTATAGTCCTACTTATACAAAAAACTGCCAACCTTTGAACGATAAATCTTTTATTGTCTTTCTTTGTGCGACTTCCATCCTTTAATGCTTTTCATTCTGAGTGACTGAGGATATCCACTCTTGTTTAGATGCTCTAGAATTTTTATATTCTCAACCCTCTACAAGCTTTTACGAATTTATAGATGTATTTGCTTCATCCGAAGCCTGCGATGCTTCGTCATTAACAGCACAATGGAAGAACGTTTGCGACGTTTATCGTCGTTAACGTCGATTTTTCCACGATGAAATTTTTATAACCGTGCACTCCGCCTTCATTAACACGTCCTCGTACCTACTCAGCTGTTGGCGCTATCATGCGATCGAGTTTGATTGTGCAAGAGCAGAGTGGTTGAGATTGTTGTTTTTACGTCTGAAAAGCTTGCAAAATAAAATTGCTCGGAATTGAAGATAAGCTTCGCTAAGTATTCAGATAGACAAAGTTTGACCTCGATACTCATTGGTTAATCACGCTGAATGACGAGGAAAATTTGATCATCTCAGTTTTCGCAAATAAGAATGATAAATGTGGCTTAAAGTGCCTTACTATTGGAGCTAACCGAAAAAATAAAAGAATAGATTCCTTCTGAACGTTCGTGGCATATTAAAAATTGGTGAGACTTACTTTTATTTTTGTAAAATTCATTCTGTACTGAATTTAATTCTAGATACTGTATGTCGTTGGCGGCTTATAATTTGTAATAATATGATTTATAGATCATAAAAGAAAGCTGTTAAAAAAAATATGTGCGTAGAGAATGTGGACGATACGAAGATTTTAAAAAAATGAAATATAATGCAAATATGGGAAAATAATTGAGAGGGATTTTTACACATATTCGTCTAGTGAAATCATTATTCATTCAAACAATTTGCTATGCATCATTTGGTTTTTTTTTTTCCATTGCACTTCTTTTATCATTCAATGCCTGAACTAATTATTATTCATTACATTTATTCGATATTCATCATTCTCAGAACTCAAAGTGAGGGTACGTATGCATGAGATCAATAGCGCTACTAACATTTCCTAAATCATACCGTTTTTTTTTTTTTGTCATTTCTATAAATATCGTTGCTTTCAAAAATGCCTACATCGTTTTATGCGAAAAAAAAAAATAACCGTTTCTAAGCATTCTTACAAATTAATATCGTGATTGAATACAATGGAAGCGCGGAATATTAAATGCCTTGAAGGCGCTCAAATTTCTATTGAGTGTACGTAAATGACCGAAAAGCATTTAAAGAAGCCAATTAATAGCAATTAGTTTTAATATTCATACAAAATTAAATGACATTTTGAGTTCTTTTCTTTGTTGTATTCTATGAAACGTACTCTACAGTGGATCCATTCAGTGTTTAGTGACATAGCAAGAAATTTTCACGTATTCAAAATCACTGGGATTTTTTTTTCTGCATTACATCGGTTTTTTTTTTTTGATAAGGCTTTACTGTCGTAGGTTCTTCTCGGGTTTAGGAAAATTTTCAGTGCGTTTGAAATTACTACGATTGAATTTTTTTTTGTTTAGAACATGAAAATCTAATGGCTTTGTCTTTATATAAATTGACGCTGGTGAGCATTTTGGTTTTTTACCTATCTTTTTAATAAACGTCAAATAGTTTTAAGAATTGCACGATATACAATTTTCTATCAAGTCAAAAAGTTGCTCAGAAAGTAAGCAGATTTGTTAATGATTAAGGATAAAGTATAAGCAGTTGTGTAATCAACCTCATTGACGCCTACAGCCGTACAACAATGCATCATACATTCTTCTCCATTGGTGTTTGAAGTGGTGAGGTCAGTATTTTGAACTGAGATGACTAGCCTGTTACCAAGTCATTGAGGCCCACTCAATATTCTATTCACTTTAATTCACCGATAGATGAAACGCTTGGTTTACCTAGTAGCAAGCAAGAAGCTGGATACACTTATTCATCTCTACGTATCACAATAGTCGCTCAGATTATTGCACCTCGTCAAAAAAAAAATAAAATTATCAAGGAATATTAAATTTATATACTGGAAGAGTTTTTGCTGTCGGCAGGGCTAAATTGTATTGAACGAATGGACGACGTCATTTTCATGGACTTCATAGTCATCGTGAAACTTCTGTGCGCTGAACTCGATCAAATTTACCTCCAATATCAAATGTTAATTTTAAGGAACTGTTAAATGTAAAGTAAATTGATTTGTCGCGATAATGAAATAACATATTAAAATTTGTAGAGCGAGGATATCGGTAGTGTAATGAATAACGGAACCGGACCGAATGTTTGTGGGTACGAGTTGGAAACCGGACTGAGGTTTCAATTTTTGGGAATAAATCAACATCATTACGGATATCAGAATATCATTATAACCTATCTTAGTTGATAGAAAATAAAAATACTATGAAGATTATAACTAAAACTTGCTTGCAGCCTGAATATTTAGAAAAAAAAAGGAAAAAGAAGGCAGTATGAATACCGTTATTAGTTGAGCTGAAATATTTTAACTCGGTAGTGTAATGGATAAGGAAAACAGAGCAGACATATTTGGACACAGGTTGGGATGCCACCTGAGGTTTCAAGTTTTGCGACTAACTGAACATTAACTAATTAGTTGATTGTTAACACTTTTAATGTGTTATTGATATACACCAAATAGGATTAACGAAATCAACGTGTGTGATATCAATATGAATCGATTTCTCTAAATATTCTTAGAAGTTTAGCTTATGCTTGCCATTATAGAAATAAATTTTTCAGAATTTCAGGATTTTTATGGCTATTATATGACGCTAATTATTGTTCAAGTACAACTATTAGTTGAACGGAGCAAAGCAATTAGTGAAAGCATAAGAAACAAAGTCATCACATCCACACAAGATAACATCGTGTTCAATTTATTACTTATTTTTTTTTTCTTTGTTTCTTCGCCTTTCACTCAATTACTGTTAATCAATAATCTAATGAATGAAAATATCACTGAGTCAAAAAAAATATACGCCAACCTCTTCAATTGAGTATGACAAATCCGCATAATAGTTTAAGAATAGTCACACAAATAATTCTACTAGTTAGAAAATCAATATTCATGCAATACATATGTAATAATTTGATCTTCTTTTAATTAAAAATACTATGCTTCTTAACTTCCCTAATTGTATAATTATCAGTGTATTTTCATATCTAACTAATTTAGAACGGTTTTTTTTTCTAAGTGAATGTACATTTGTGTGTATGCGTGTATTTGTATGCATGACGCTGAATCAGAATATATTGATTTCAACTAAATCGCTTCTAGATTTGATTGATTAGAAGCATATCTACGTTTGTTTAACTAGAAACTAATCAGGATAGAAAAATGTTTATCGTCCGATTTCTATGGTAAATTGTTTATTGATTTTTTTTCAAGAAGATTTTAATCCTTCGCATAGTAGAACGCATAAGTTTAACTGTAATGTGAATGAAAATTGTATCCGGTTGAGGTTCACCAACTTTCATGGCTTCAAAACGAGCAAAAAAAATTAGTCAAAAACGAAAAATCCGTGGAACAACAACATGTGAGAAATTCAATGATATCACTGTCTCATTTAATAGTTAATTACAGTATGAAAATTATAATCGAAGTGAAACTAACATGAAATTAATTCAATCGAACATAGAAAAGCCAAAAAAAAATCGATATTGTTAGAGGTATTACTGTACTTAATAATTAGTTTTTATCTAAAACTGCATAGAATTATACTAAATATAATAGATAAGATTAAAGCTATTACAATCATTGTTTTTTTTGTTTTGTAAGAGAATATTGATTTATAATTCACAGTCTTATCGGTTAAAAGGACGAAAAAGGAGGAGACAAACGACCTAATGCCCGCCTTCAACCTCATCCAGGCTATTCATCCTGAGTCGACATTTTTCAACTGAACGCATTCTTTGCATTAATTATAGTTTTAGTATCAATCATTTCACTGAATTCTAATATACATCTATTGGTTTTTGATACATATAAACTAAAATCTCAATAGTTCACGTGCTTTATTGTGTAACAAAATTAAGCTTTACTTTTTTTGCATAGAGCAATTAAATAATCGATTAATTTTTAGTAGAATATTTATTTTGTATCAATATAAATACAACCTTTAGAGATTTTAATGTTGTATGTGTGTGTGTGT
>KN716534.1:0-23218 GCA_000816705.1 Dictyocaulus viviparus
AATCTGCTTATTATCAACGCGATAGACCATATTCACACTCAACGTGCTGTAGATAATACTCTTTCGAGTAATCTCTACCTTATTATTCAAATTATATAAAGAGTATAAGCAGCTACAGTAAACATCTCATCGATACTCTTTACTCATTGTAGATAATACTCTTTCGAGTAATCTCTACCTTATTATTCAAATTATATAAAGAGTATAAGCAGCTACAGTAAACATCTCATCGATACTCTTTACTCATTACCTCCAAACCAATATCCTTTCACCTTTACTATTTAAGTTGTTGTCGTTATTTCACTATATCACAAGACTCATACAATCTCAATGACTCATGACGTATCCCTTTTATCTTCAAACATAATTCTCACCAGTTATATCTAATAAATAATTGTCATCTGATCTAATAATCACATCCGTATAAATCCTATTATGTATGTTGTTCATTTATCGTTATTGTATTTAATATTTTATGTTTGTTTAAATAAAGGTTTAATTACCCAAGTTTGAGGTACAACCACTCAAGTTTGGAGTAAACCGAAACAAAACCACTGAACCCGAGCCCTTGCATAATTCACGACAGCAGTACAAACATTTACTAAGCGCAATGCAACAAACGCTCTGTCGAAAGGGTGATGCTTGACGTTTTCCGTATCAAACAATCGAAAGGTGGACTACAAAGTTCTGATCTACATCAACAATCGAAAATTAGGAGGCATAGCCGCACACGCCAAGCTTTCGTCTCGTGATAATTAATCAGGATTTGAGAAATTATGACTCTCTGTATTCGTAAATCATTTTATTTAGATGTTTAATTCTCTTGCTGAATATAATTGTGACTTCAATTGAAGAGCAACGTAGTAGTATAGTGGAGGAGATCCTACTATGGATATCATATTCTAGTGCACGCTCATGGCGGTGCTGTATTCGCATGTAGAAGGCCTACCAACCTCGCCATCGCTTCAAGGTTGGTAAACTGCTATCATACGTCAACAATGAAGAATAATTACTCTTAATTAGCGAGAATTTTGCAAAAATGCTCAAATCTTCCGTAATACAGAAAACAAAAGTGTATCGTTGAGCACCTAACTCCGAATACATACAAAAAAAATTGCTTTTCAACTAACGGGATGCCGAAAATTGCTTGACTTCCATGATACTGTTCAAACATGACAGCTTGACGGCACCTACGACGCATTGCACTTCAAAGGAGGACATGAATTTTACTAAAATAAAGAACATCCTAGTGATTTTAACAAACAACGGAACGTTTGATAAAAGGCGATAAACTTGTTGCTTTTACTTTAAACTTCTGTAATTGAACCTTTATTAAAAATGATATCGAAGACAATATAACAAAGTAAACAACTATCAAGAAATGATACAAAAAGTTTGGCAAAAAATAATCAAGTACAAAGTACGATGAATATGAAGTTTGCTGTATTTTTACAGGAATCACTATCCTTATATATCCTTTACAAATGGAAGTAATTTAGAAATGCAAAATTGAAAGTACTGTTTCAAAGAAGATTTTAGATATGCTTCCAAATAGAAGTACTACCGAAAACATGGGTTCATTCATCAGATAACGCATCTAAGCTTCATATAAGGGGGTGAAGCAAGTGTAGGGTTAGAGCGATAACGACAATGATAAATGCAATTATATAGAAAAGCCAGAAAAATTTAGCAGATGCAGTCCTTACCTATTATATAGATTTGGCCAGATAATAACAGACAATGCTGGAAGTAAGCCAGGCGTAAGAAAAAGAGATATTAGCTTGGGTAATTTATGAATGTTATGATTAAGTGAAAATGTATCTAACAAGTAAAGATGATGATGTATTTGAGATTATCTTGACAATAAATCTTATAAAATCAATGACCTCACTATGATGATAAGTAGCATGCCTGACAGAACATTGGAGTTGCTGTACAAAGATCTGGATATTTTAACTAGTGGGCTCGTGTGTGGTTTTCTACGTTCGGCTCAGTATCGAGGAATCAAAGAACTGCACTCATGAGTAGTGCGCCTATCTCTTTAATCTAGGCACTGTCATTAGTAGGTTGAGGTGATATTATTTAATTAATCATAAAGGAAATCTTCTAGACGAAGGAAAGAAAATATTTTCCTATAAAAGGTTTGCATGACGCAGTAGTAGAGGTATCAAACTGTTACACAGGCAGAATCAAATAGGTGTGGCCGCCAAGCCTACCAAGCCCGCCATACCTTCGGGGTCGGTAAATTAGTTTTAAATGAATTTGGGTAAGGCAAATTCTGCACTGACATGGTGAAAAGTGGTCACTTGAAGTCACTGCATAGAGCGGGGATCTCCGCAATATCATGTTGAACGCGATATGATGTATTTCGTAACAGAGACAGATAAACGCTAAAGTTTATTTTATCTCATTTTCTTGAGACAGGCGTTGATTGGATATTTGTTTTAGGTACAAACTGACTTTTGAATATGCTCCATTTGCAAGATATTTTGCTACCTTTCCCACTCAGTTCTGCTACCTTAAACTCATCATGTTCTTGCTTGCGGTGTGATACGGATTGAAAGTAATCAATCAATCAAATGACCGCGGCCTCCTCCTCCGACTCAAATCCCAATCTTTCACATACTGAAGATTGCACAGGCATGGAAAAACACGCCCATTAGCAGCAAATAGGAAATTATTAAACATAATAGTCCTCATTGAGTAATGGTCTTGCGCATGAGCAGTTCGGTTCATCTACCACTTCAAATATCTCGAGTCACTTCAACATCCTTTCTTATCTATTATTTTTTCTTCATTATCATGACGTACATTGAACTGCCATATTTTTGTCTGGTTTTGTGCATATATTTATTGAAAGCCTGTCTCGTCCACATTGTCTTATCGTATATTGTAGTATGTTGTTATAAGTATTCATTTTTACCAGTTATAGTATTACTGTTGTATATTACACAACACAAAGCTTTAGTAACCCAGGTTTGAGGTATCAACATTGAGTTTGAGATTTACTAAATGGCTAGCGATTTAGAATCAATGCAGTTTGAAGTTTAAAAGTAGAAAAATAGCCCTCGTTGGTTGATGGTAGTACCAGTCTGTCCGACTAATGCTGATATCCCAATGTTGTACTAACGGAGAAATAAGTAGCATTATTGATAACAAGATAGATAATTACTGTTGTTAGCAATGTAACTGTTTCAGTTCAGCATTAAGGACTGAAGATTATTGCTATGCTCAATGTACATTGAGTTTGTTCACAAAATGACTAAGCCGTGCAGGTTGTTCCTATACTAGAAACTGCATCAAAAATTTGGAAATCCAGGTAATCTTTGCAGGAGTGCAGGAGTTGTTCCCACATATTCCCCACAAAGTTTAATCTGATAATGTAAGTTCGACATCATCAACAGAGATTATTTGTCGAATAGTTTTTAGGTGATATTTCTAGATTCTTTCATTTCAACATGGAAACCTATCCCAAAAGTCTATCTAGATTCGCCACCGTATTTATAAAATAAAGTCAAAAGGAATCACTTCCTTCTCATCCATATAAAAACTCCCGACTGCCTGTTGTAAACACCACGCTTCAGCATGGCTCTCACAGGAATCTGAGAAAAAAATAAATTAGCAAGGCTTTCGCCACAGCGCTTTCTCGCATGCCGGACTCTGCCACCTTTGGCAAAGGCGGAAAGGCAACCGATGTGAAATGAAACGTGACACTAATGTAGCCGGATCAAACGGACATCCTCACGGCACGTCATGGAGATTCTTCTGTATTTTGTGCATGCACTGCCAGAACATAGCAGAGATGTCCGAGGAGATGCGTTATCAGTGAAGAAAAGACGCTTCCTTCGGCTTTGTTGTACACCTGGGCGTTGTCCATCTCGTTGACTTTTACGAGATCCTATCTTCTTGTTTAGCCGTGCTCCGTCTGCTGCCGCTGCGTCATTAGGAAAGCAGTGTGATCACCCGTTATTTATCAATTGGTGCAGTAATGAACACGAACTTGATGCGTTTTACAATCAGTTAGAAAAAAGTAATGAGAAAGGGAAAAGCTTATCAAAGTTGCGCAACAAAGATACGGCTTTTCGACTCGCCCTTACCATCACCATTGGAAAAAGGTTTCACAACAAGATATCATTTGGCAAAAGTTTTCCAGTACCACCCTGCAATGGATGACGAAGTCATTGGATTGATATAAAAAAGGCATTCCTATCAATAGAAAATTCCAATAAGACCATACTCTTGCGAATGACATCATTATAGTTTCAACAAGAATAGAAGAAGCAGATATGATGTTAAACGAACCAAACAAAGTTGGGAGAAAGTTAGGATTGAAAATAAACAACAAGAAAACGCAATTCATGAAGACCCTATGGTGCGATGAAAATGTACTCATGATTGTCGGTTCTTAAATGGAAAAGTTCAAATCATACGTATAATTTGGGTGAAGTAAGAAAATAGGAAACGATAAGAGACGATTTGTGCAGAAAGGGAGCCGCGTAGACTGTGTTACGACTTCTAAATGAGGTCACTTATTAATTAACAGACCCAAACATACGTACCCATCTTAAGAGCTCCACAGTTCTTTGACTTTGCTGCGCATCCGAGACTTAGGTTAGTAACTCAACTACGTCACGGATTTTATGAACTATTCACAGGACACTTAAAAGGTGTCCGCTTGAATAACCAGTAAACACAACACGAGCGCGGACTTCGCAGTACGGAACTCCGAGTATTATTTTGCTTGCAAGAATCAAAACAATAGACGTCATAAGCGAAACAAAGATTAGTTAGTCATATCAGAAGAAGAGGTGACGAAAAATGGGCAAGAAGAATAGCAGAATGGGTGCGCAAGAAAATACAAAGGTTCTGGTCAGCACCACGTAATGAAACACACCATTGTCACCATGTACATAGGCGGTTGCTACCATAGCGAGAGATGCGCGAAGAAAAGATTTATGATTGGTTGACTCGTATGCGTGAAAACGGGCCATACAAGTAACAGCAATATGAGTATGTTTCGCTCCTTTCTCCCAATCCAAAGTCATCTTTTAAAAATTTGAGACAAAATAATCTAAGTGTTTAGTTCAAACATCCTCCATTTCCAGTGGTGCCCAGAAATCAGTTGGTTGTCGAACTTTGGAATAATTCGTCTTTGAATCATTTTTCTTTGTATACAGCAGCAGTGGATAAAACGAGTACGCACAGACTGCTGCGATTTGAGAGCCAAACTGGGATGCCTTAAACGTTAACGGTCTAAGGTGACGATCACTACGTACAACGCTTGCGTCAGAACCTTCCATACAAAACCTCCTGATGTATGCTAAGAACGTCAGGTGCGATGATATCGAACTGGCCGAAACAAGAGGAAACCAGTCACTAAGCGAAGAATTGTTATGTTGAACATGCGAAAGCAGAGTTGTCGGTAGCGTGGGTGCACTCCTTAATTCGAACTTGAAATTTCATTAACATCGGATTCGTTCGAACAACAACGACACGAATCGAACGTTTAAAATCTAAAAGACATGGTTCAACACCAGCTCCAATGATCTTAATCGTTTAAGCTCTACTTCAGACTACGATGAGGATAAAATCGTAGCACTCTATGTACAAAAAAACCTTTACAGAATAGACTACACTTCCTTCAAAGTCATTGTTATCAATTTTAATGCTGAAATTGACAGCAGGAGAACGCCTGAAGAGCGTTAAATTAGGGCCCGCGAACTCGAAAGGAATGGACTGGGGAAAGGGCTCTTAAAGTTTATGACGAACAAGATTATCCATTATCCATAGTAACTCTCAATTTCAAAAGCCTCTATTCCCAAGATAGACATGAGAGACTCCTAATGGGGAGTACCATAACGGGTTAGACCACGTCATATAAAATAAAAGGTATTGCCTGAAAGATGTCGCGGCCCCCAAGAACTCTCGAGATCTTCGCCAACGTAAAGCAGGTGAAGCCGCAGGTAATTACCGGCTAACTTACAAAATTTAGAAAAGCTGTAAAGAAGCGATAGAAAAAGGTTTTGAAGAAGTGATGAGCAAATCAGCTGAGAATGGGAAAAGCATTCGCAGCACACACCGATGCCATCATAAATTAAAAGACCAAGATGATTGCTTTCCCTTATCAGGACGAAGCACTTGCCTATTCAAGAAAGACAATAAAGGAAATCATCTATAATTACAATTTGGATCTCTTTGATGAACACAATCGTCTACTTTCATGAAATAAAAGGAAATTATGTTGTTCCACACGTCATCCCGAAATTTAACATGCCGTTTCGTCAATGAGAAATAACAAGCAAGCCCTGGGACACACAGGATTAGACTAGGAGATCTGAAGAATCTGCCTTCAGTTCCCATTAATACACTGGTTCGACTATTCAAACGTTACCTATATGATTGCAATGTTCTATGCCAATGGAGACGTTTACGACATTGGCAATTGTCTTTCAATCTGCCTGTTTTCTGCCGTCTGTAAGCTTTCCACATGGATCATCTCTAACAACACTGGCAGATCGTTAGATGAATAACAACCGCGTGATCAAACAGGGTTCCGAAAAGATTTAGCAGTTAGTGGAACGTATCTCCGCACAAGACTTAGAAATACCATGAGAATATAAGAAACCACACTGTCTCACCTTCAATAATCTTGAAAAACTTTCAATTCTGAGAATACAAAACAAGCTTTGACGTAGTCATGGAATCTTTAACTATTCAAGCACTTCCGATTCCTTATGTCAAGATACTGCGCGAGTTATACTAGAATTTCACCATCAAAATTGAGTTCGATAAAGAGATTATTATCAGCGTTGAAAGACGGCTTCGAAAAGGGATGCGTCAAAACTGTTCACACTCACTCCTGAGACTTCAGTTTCATTGGTTTTATACTTGATTACTACTTGGATAGGTCGCCTTCACGCGTAGCAGGGCCCTCAGTTATTCGCACGACTGTCATCCGTGGTGATGGTCTTCCCCGTACACAGTAACACTGGCCCGACAAAGTTTCGCCAATGTGGCTTTAGTCCGCTGGATTCCTGAGACAGTTCTGCTCAGAGCATTCTTTCCGTTTTCACCATAGGCGGTAAACGGCCACTATGGATCCGATAGATGAGCACCTTCGTAGGTCTGCTTTTGGACAGGATTGTACGGTCTCGAATTATTCTAAGTACATTATGGAAGGCTTTAGCGTTTTATTCGTATTCTCCTAGGTTTTGTGTTACGTCAGGTTCGGAGTTCGGTAGCCGTTACGTTTGCTCCAAAGTTCAGTTGTCGCACCTCAAACCTCGGCAATTAAACCATATGCTTATTTGACGATGCAGCTGTACAATAAAGAGTGAATGAAGATCACGGATTTCAGAAGGCGTTTTTGTCGGGGGAAAACCGGCGTATGTCCGTCTTATAATGACGATACTGAAGATTGTATGAAGATCCCAGAATTGAGTGCGTGCCTTTGTTAAAAGCAAAAGCAGCTACACTAGTGTTACCCAACTGAGAGTCAACCGTCAAACCTCAGACTTGGTTGGTTAAACCTTTATCTAAACAATATACAAAAATATTACATCAAGACTGCACCGCGATAAATAAATTAAAACAATAGAATTATCACGAACAATTGTACAAGATCCATAACATGATACAACGGTGAGTTTAATAGCGAAGGTGGAAGGAGGTTATGTTAGGGGTTGTGAGTAAAGAGTATGGAGGAGCATACTTATTGTATTCGCTTATATAGGGAAGACGCGGAGACTTCGGTATGTTGAAACAGTTTTCAGTTCGTCAGCTAAGTTCATTTCCAGAAGCAACTCGAAGTGTCGAAATAATCATGAGCCTTTATTAATCGGTACATTTGCACTTCCACTCGCCTCTCCACCGTTTCTAACTTTCGTTACGATAACTCACAGACCAGAAATTAATATCATATATAATATAACTTTTCTTTGCATGTAATTCGAGTGATAAAGTAGAGATTACTCGACACAGAATTCTTTACACTAGGTAGCTGGAACCATTTGATGCTGTGCGTATAATTTATAACAACTTAGGTGATTGTATCTCTTGGTTAGTTATTTATGGAAGACCATAGGTTCTTTATACCTTCAATACAATAAGCAAGTCAACACTTGAGCACTTGAAAAAAAATACACGACAATATATAGTACATGCAAAACAGAGCAATTAGATATTTACAGCAATATCAGCAATCAGATGCAATTGTAACCCAGTCGATTACGTGATAAAAATAAGCAATAACAAATCTTATGGTATGGAGAGTGGCTAATCAATCAACTCAATTGGAGATAAAAAGTTATCTATTCATTAGAAGATTTCTTGAAGCCGATGGAAAGAGCAGTTTCATGCTATAACTGTCCAAAAAACCATTTGAGTCCGAGAAATCCACGGCAGCGTTGGTCACTGGTCTACACGACAAACTGTGCCTATGAAGGACACGATTCCAAGCAGAGTCTGGCCTCATTCAGAAACTCAACAAGATATGAAGATTAGTTAGATATTCAACGAGTGTGACGTGACTGTCGTATGTAGTGCAATTATCTTGGTTTTATAATTAATGAAGCACCGGTGGAGTTTCCGATACTCCTGTTAACGATTAAATCATTAGTCATTAGCTGTGTTTCTTGAGTGATAGTAAAAGGAATTAAGCAGCCGCAACTGTCTACGATGGTGTCAATCAATGGTGGTATGCTATCCAAATTCCGCTAAGAAAAACTTTGTGGGTGCGAATTTGCGACGAAACTTAGTGTTTCCCAACAATACCTAGGCACTTTTTCACAAAAAACACAAGGCCTACTTACAATGACGTAATTTCTTATTTTGTTGTGGAACTTCGCGGACTAAAATCCTTCTTATGTAGCCGAGTAGAATGCGGTTTTCGATTATCAAGAAACAATTCGTAATCCCAGAATTTCGAATCAATTCAGTTCAAAAAAAGACCAATTCTCCTCCGGTTTCACAAAAAAAAACTGTATTCGTGAATATTTTGTTAGTTTATTCCTAAATGAATGAATATAACTGTGGTCAAGCATAAAATGTCTCTGTGCATATGATTTACTCTCGACCTCCACCTGAGAGCACGCCAGGTAACATAAATGCTGACCATATCGAATTCCTTTCATAAAAAGAAGATTTCTAATAATGTCCGTTGCTTTGAATATCTGCGTAGCTTCATATGATAAGAATTTATCACGAAATTCAACAATAAAATAACACCATAACAAGCATCAAGAATGGAACTAAAATACATAGGAATCACGTGGGTTTTTGCTTCCATAATTCTTTTCAAGTTATTACGGACACGTATTCCGACAAATCACCACATTATGGGAGTCACAGTCCATCACTATGAAATTCTAGATTTGATGCTAAATTGAATATACATTGTCATGTACATTTACCGAGATCTTAGATCAATCCGTCAATTTGACCTCGATGGTAAACAGCATCTCTTTTAATATATGTACGAATAAACGGGTTGTCCCTAATGATTTCACGTCGAAAAGCCCATATACGATCTCCCGTAATACCTTGTCCGTTTTTTGAATAAAACAAACTAGACATTTAACTTACTGTCAATAAACTATCTAACAACATAATTGCTACTACTTTCAATGACTTAACGATGAATGAAATTTGCATATTCCATTCTTGAAAAATATTTAACTTTTTCACGCGAAAATCCGAACCGATGCTTGTTTGATATCGTTTTTGAATTTCTTTAAAGATTTTGCAAAAGCAAAAACAAATGATAGTCGAGTGGTGCTAGGTCCGGAAAACATGATAAATGAAACAAAATTTATCAGCCAATTTTGCAATTATTTGAAGTCTTCAAGGCAGCATGTGACCTGGCTTACCATGATGCAGGATCTCCTTCCCATTTAAAATAAGATAACCTTTGGCGTTGATCAATCCCTTGCGGCGAGATGTGCCAACGCATCCGTGTTCAATGTGATATCATGAAGATGGTTGAATGCGTGCCTGGTCTATACAGTGACTTGAGATGACTACAGCAAATCAGTGCTAGTTATCTTACTCAGATTGCTTTGGTTCCAATTTACCTATCCCGGAAGGATTGGCGGGCTTGTAGGCATGGGGTTGGCGTCGAACAGATTCGGGCCGGCGTGTCACTGCGGCACCTTCACCACTGTGCCACTGAGACTTTGTTCCCAGCAAGCTGAAATGTGCATATGACGACCAAGCAAATTCTTCTGACTTAATTCATGTGGCAGCCGCCTTAGATATTTTCACGGCAAACTTTCCTTTTCTGATATGGTTCCAGATGATATGGTGGACTGTATCAAGCCTTTCGTTTCAGAGGTTGTCAGAAATGATCTTGCTTCAACATGGTTTTAACACCATCGTCATTAATCAAAAATGGTTGTTTAGAAAGTGGTTTACCGGCAAAGTCGAAATCAAAAGCTTCAACTTTCTCGAATGTATTTTGCGTGACCTATCGGATTTCATCATCACCATATACTTCCAATGAATTTCTGCATGCTAAATCTTTGCTTAAAGTCGTACAAAATACAGTGGCGTAATTGAACTATCAGTTGCAATTAATGCACTAGTGTCCCACGCCTAAGACTAAAACAAACAAACCTTGTTTTAGTTATTTACTACAACTAAGCCTTTCTATTAAATGTAATTGATCATAATCATACACATACTAGTTTGTTCAGCTGTGTACTTCACTATCTAAGACATACTTGTACAGATCCAAAAAATACGATTTCGGTGCAAATCTAAAAAGTAATGGAACAGATGAAAATTGCCATATTTTCAACGCTGTCCTATCTTTCAGAATCCACATGAAATTTGCAAATTTAGTCAGTTCGCAAGAAATAGTAATGTGAGGTAAGCGGCAATATAAAAATTTCTCAACCTAGTAGCCATGAATCTTACTGTGAATATCATTAACTCTTCTCAATAGTACTCAAAAATTTAGTGATAATACATTATAATTTGACACTTAGCACAGATTGCCACTTAAAAATACAAAACGACGTTATAAATTAATAACATGAAATAAGATTAGCTTTAGTGTTGATCGAATCCTGTTGGTAAAGGTGTCCAAATGGAAGCCTGATCGGTGACTTGACCTGGTCATTTCCTCACGGACTCAGAGCTGTTTACCTTTCCCAATCTAGCGAAACCGGAGAGATGGCGGCACGACAGGAACCATATATATACTGGGTAGAACAGAAAGAGGAAGCAGACTAAGTAGTCTTCACAACAAAAAAAAAACAAAATATTCTTAATGAAAGTAACATGAAATTATTTTTCCAAATGACTAGAGCAAAAAACACGAATGGAATATCTGCTTATCTTACGGAATCAGCTCGGACAAAATTTTCCCGCAGAGATAATCTAGTTAATGAAAAAAAGCTGCTCTGTAGTGCGCACCAACGCACAACTATGTTAATATATCACGATAACAAAACAATTTACTTCGGACGTTGACTTATGGTTGTAATTACAGACTCTTTGAATACTTTCGACAAACCCTCTTGCCAGAACGTCACTACGTCACGGTCCTAAAATTTCTGATGCTTAGTCAAAAAATCCCCACTGCTAAAAATATATAACTAAATCACAGTGCTATGATAACTTACGTGGTATCAATCATCTTTTTATTAATTGCATAATCATTATATCACAGCCTTTCGGCAATAATATTAGTAAGCCAAATAAGAAAGAATTCTGAAAAAAGATAAGTAGAAAACTAGATAGATACCTGTTCAGTACAACCGCGGATGACATTGAGCACATTGTTTACGTTCATTGAAGAAGTAACTTCTTTCTGACAAGACAACTGATAAACTAGTTTTGCTTTCGATACCCAGTGTTCTCGTGTTGAACGAATCGTTGCGTCCAAAACAGTGCCATGCACCTCACTGTCTGTAAATATAGGTAGCTAAAATCAAAATTACCAAAAGAGATTCAATAACGGATACTTGTACGATTTATGCATGATTGGAATCAATGTATTTTCGATATTATTAAACATACTCATTATAGAAGGGTTATGTATATAAACAGGTAGCATTTGGTGAATGAACATTGATAATATATACAAAAATAAATGAAGACTCTTGCATCCAAAGCTCATTCACTCAACCGAATTACTTCGAATTGGATGATTTAAGCTATCAAACACGACTGATAACACCATAATAACATGTAACATCCCAAATCCTTTACCGCCTGATCGAGGGTAAATGGTGTTCATAGGTTTTCCATTTCAATATTGAAATTTAGGAGCGACAAGATATATCAAAGATAGCCACCGTATCAATGGAATGAAGTCAGAAGGGGCAAATCCTAATACATATAGGTCAGTGACTGCTTGTGGTGAAAACAATGAAAACGCACGAGCAGTATCATCTAGGAAGCTGAAGCTACGCCAGCACGGCATTAGTACTCTACGCGCTGGCCCTCAGCATCCTTAGCGTCAGGCTGTATAACAACTGGTTAAAGGCGACGACGGCGTTATAACAATGTCAAGCCAAACGTGACGTCAGAAACGGATTTAACGATACGCTCACGACATGCCATAAAGACTGCTCCTTACCATGTACAAACAACACCACAGAAGTCTCTTCGAACGCCGATCTCTGCGCTTTTCTTGAAGTTACAAAAAACATCAAATTTCACATAACAGCTCTCCATGAAATCAAAAGCCAAAAAACCAACATAAGACAACTCAACGAAAGAAATGTGAAACAATGTCCTAACACAAAATGCCGGTGGCGCCGATTTTGTCGAAAATCCATCAATCGCCCATCTTGTCGACTCTCATACGATCTCTTCCCATCGTCTTACCATAAAAAATCAGCATCATCTATTGCCATTCACCAACTTGGACCTATTTTACAAAAGTTGGAAAAAAATTATACGGAACAAAGGGTCCTTTTACAAATTCGTTGTCGGAGACTTTAACGCGAGAATAGGATCTATGAATGAAAAACACTATACGATCAAAAAGGTTTGATTAATCCATCGGAATAGAAATGCAAAACCTTGTCCGGCACTTTTGTCCACAACACGCCTTTTCCATGAGAACACTCATTCCTTGTGAATAAAGAACATCGCCAATCGACAAGCCGCCCGAACGACCCACGCAGAGATCGATGATGTTCTTACTAATAGAACATGGTGTAACTCATAACTTAATACGTCGGTAGCGCCTTCTCTTTGTAAAATTGTCATTGCACGGCAGATAAACAGGTCGGTCACGATAGTAGTTTTCGAAAGAATTCTTTTCATACATGAATGGTCCCTGAAAGAAGACCTAACCAAAGACTATGAGTTGCTTGTGAAACAAAAGGTCTTCAGTTTTCCAATTGAGGAGATCAGAGTGCATTTCTGTGACAACCAAAAAATAGAAAGACTGATGCTAATTCTAGCTACGAGTCGTCATACTCGGCCATTTATCGATGCCAACTACAGAAGATTAGTTTTAAGAAGTATTGCGTGGACAATTGCACCTTCAATTAAGACCTTTGTGTTACCCTGTCCTCTTAGTTCATCGACGTGATAGTGACTTCTCCTGCCATGATACAATTGACATAAGTTTTATTGCAAGTTGATGACCGCTACAAGCTAGACGGTGGCTACTACTTGCACGCCTCAGAAATTTATACTTTTTTAGAATGGAAAAACACTACAACATTGAAGAAACAGAATACCACACACGCTCCGTTCGCACAAAATGGGTTACTGGAAAGGTGCAGAAGTATCACACGATTTGCACGTTGGATGTACTTTACAAGCTTTTCAAAAGATTATTCTGCCGTGCATAACATAGATATAAGGTGAGGCTCCAGCTGTACAGTAAGAAAGGGATTCTGCTGCATGGATCGCATACAAACTCGTGGATATCACCTACTCTTGCCCTAACCTTCCTCAACTACAAAAAAGCATTTAACAGCGTCTATACGAAGTTTGTGCTGTCAGCGCTTGTCGATCAAGGGATGTAACACTTCTATATAGAAAAAAATTAAGACTGTAACCAAATTAGCACCATAACGATGCAATTCTTTGACTCGTCCTGACCACTGGAAAAGAAGTTCAACAAGATATGATTGGGCCAAAAATGCTCAATGCCACCATGCATGCACAATAAAGTTAGATTGGAACAAAAGAGGTATTGGTACCGATGGGAAATTCCTAAAACATCTTCGCCTTATGGCTAACATCACAAATAAATATTTTAAAAAGTGATAATGCTGAACGAATCGGATAAGGCTGGCAAAACGACAACACTGCGAATAAATAAGACTTACTTTATGAAAAACCCATGATATAATAAAAATCAAATCCAAACCTATGGTTTTTCAAGTCGAAGGCCAAGTCTTTATACCTTTTGGGGATCTATGAACATGGGGAGCGACATGAGAGACGAATTAATTAGAAGGAGAGCAGCATAGGCTGCCACAGGCCCAAAATACGTGTTCATCTTTTCGACTTGCTCTCTCCATAGTGCGCCCTGCAGTTTGCTATCCACCAAGACGTAGGTTTAAAATCTCAACGACATCAAGGATTATACGAACTACTCACAGAGCCTTTGAAAAGCGTCTTCTTAATTGTAACCGAAAAACAATACTAAGCCGGACTTTGCAGTGTTGACCTACAAAAAGTCGTAGCAAGACCCGAAGAAATACACGTCGATAGTAGATAGGCTATATAATGAGAAAAGAAGACGACAGATGGACGAGAAAGAAAACTGCAGAATGGCATTTAAGATAATGTAAACCTCAGTAAGCTGTATTCATCACGGAAGGAGGCACAATGTACTTAAAAAATTACAACAGTGGACAGCAGTTGCGCGAGAAAGAAACGAATAGAAGACTGCTGGGGCCCGCACTATGAGTTAAAACAGGCCGTCCAGGTAATCAAGTAAGACCAATAACTAATATAATCAAAAAATTACCGATTCTGTCTACACTATCGCGTGTACAGTAGAAAAACAAAACATGACGTCACAATCCTCTCAACAATGTTATTAAGCGGAGGCATCTACAACATTTATGCACTAGATATTACTGAACTTTGAAAAGCACTATTATGCTACGCATAGTATTGCCGTTCATTCCAACTCACCTAGTAAAAGCTGTCGATATCGTCGAAGTAAACGAGGAATTTGAAAAGTGGGAAGAGGACGTCGTCGTACTTGAATACGACACGACTCTAGTGTATCATTCGTCATTCGACTGGCATTCTTAGATTCAATGCGGAGAAGTAGTAAATTAGTGTCAAGCGGAATATCCATATCAAGAGGACCGCCCAAAAAGTTGTACCTAAAATTCCAGGTTTAAGTAATGTCATTCTTAAATTGAAAAAAATTACAGAAAGACCTGCTATAAAGGCATTAATATTTGGAAGAGTCTAAATTTATTAGGACATTCAAAGAACTGCCCTGTACCAGTATCACATTAATATGTTCGCTTTGATGATAGTTGTGTGGCTTTCTCACATTTGACAAATGATTTAAAAAGCATGATTACTGTCATACTAGGTAATTGATTTGTCTCAATGATAATCCTGGGTGGGATGGGTGTTCATAAGTGTCGAGCTATTATGCAAAGCCAAAATTTCAACCTCTCAAAATAGTATCCAAAGATGAGAAACTCGACAATTTTATTTTCATATGAAAGGCTAGCTAAGAATCAAACAATATCAGGATCTTTCGCTAATGAAAAAGTCGCAAGTTTTCACAACCTCTGTTATCTAGAGAGAACGGCAAGGTGACGAGCTCAGAACGCTCCAGTAAGGCTCTACAAAAATTCACGGTAGCATCTTGCTAAATAAGCAAGGCTTTGACCTCGTGTTTTGCACTCTCAAATTTGAAATTTACGGCGAAGCTCAAAACGATAACCGACCAGAAGCGACCTGATCTTGCGCTCGACCAATCATCGACGAGACCGAATTCAACGAACAAGTCCATAAAATACAATGGTGATTGCTCTGAGGTTCAATAATTATGGGCAAAGAAATCCTACACAAAATTTCAACGACGTGGGTTCCATAGTACACCAGTCCAAAAACAACTCAATCGGAGATTGTTATTTTTTTTATTAATACATCAATACTCATCCACGCTGAATCCCATCACCTTTTTCTTTGTGTAAAGATTCGTTGCAAAAAACAAAGTGCTCTCCTAAGAGCAAAAGAAAAGGTGCTTATGATAGAAATGTTTGTAGGGAAAATTTTCTGCATATATAGGTGGCAAACAAGACATGTTAACGGACTACAAAAATTTACTAAATTATTTTCAGTCCCTCAATGGAGAGCATGGAAATGAGTTTCCTTGACTAACAAGGAAATGTTCGAAAAAATAAAGTTAGACTAGATTTAGTTTAGTGGAAATTGGTCAATGCGCTGGTGACTATAAAATTTTTTCCCAGAATTGCTCAAATGCACTTTCCTGTGCCATAATTTTCATGTCGAGCCCTAAAAAGTGTGCAGAAAAAGCAAATTTGAATCCTTCGCTCAAAATTTTAATTTGCAGCAGACAACATTGAATCAAGCTTATAATATTGGTGGCAGGCTATGTGCAAATTCAACTTATGAAGAGAAATACGCAGACAAGCTGAATGCTTTTGTTAACAAGTATTTAACATTAAAAAAATGGGAAATTACTGATAATTGCTGCGTCACCGGTTAGTGGTGAAGCTACGTGGAGCAAACGTCTAGTAGCAGATGGTTTATAAATCGCAGATCAAAAACGACTTTGTACTTGCCCTTAGAGTCAGGTGAACTCAGAGATCGACTGCCTGAATATTCTCAAGTGTTGCACAATGGAATGCACAGGGAGAGCGGGAGGTTTATCATGACGAGCAAGACGATGCTTGGTAACTCATGAATCCAAGAACCATTATTGCTACTATAAACGTGGGAGTCTTCCGCTGTAAAGTACCATAACGAAATATACCGCGTAACAGTGAACGAAAAGTTTTGCCTAACATATGAGGCTGCTCTCTCAAAGTTCTGCACCGGACCCTACCACCGCCTTCGCACACAATTTTTGATTATGTGTAAAGGAGAGAAAGCAGCGAAGTTGAAAAAACAATATTCCAAGATACTAAGTACAAATACAAAAATAAAGTAACACTTTATCAGCAACAAAACATAAAGCAAGGAATGCGCATTAAAAAGATAATGCATATCGCAATCGATTTTATTTAAGAATATTGCAAAATTAAACAACAAATCCGCAAAGGTTCTTATTGAACCGAAAGGATGCGTGTGACTTGATAGAGAAGTTGCAGTAATACGCAGAGCAGATTTAATGCAAACAGATGGATTCGCGTTCCTGCCCCAGGTCTACTAAGCTTGCTATTCTTCTATAAACATGGTGAAGGATATGAACAATGAAGAAAACTACAATGACTGCATCTGCTCTTCATAGAAAAGTCGCTATTCAGACAACCTATTTTAAATCACGCGCTCACTTCCTTGATTTCAAAGTATTCACAGGTCTTTATCGTGCATCCGAAAAATAAATTAGAATCTTATTGCACTTTGAGAATTTTTGGATTACTTAGAAGTCATTCGAGTCAAATCTATTTAGAAATAAACTGCAAGCATAAGACTAACAAGGGAATAAAAGCGCTTTACTGATCAAATCCTAAGCCTACCAAAAAAAGGTAACATCTTCGCAAGGCACATCAAGAAGCTGTATTGCTAGCTTGAAATATGCAATATTTCGCAAAGGTTTTTTTTTTCAATAATTTATACGAGGAATAGCATCACCATAGAAGATAGATGGCCGAGAAATGAACAGAATAGAAATAATGAGGTCTGTGCAGTACAAAAAAACATGAATCCACGTGAATAATTGATTTGGCCAATGGTAAATCTCCATAAATAACGGTATGCAGGAATAACGTTAAGAAGTTTCTAGACTTAGTTGGTATAACATTATGTCTGTGTTAAAAAAATCACTCAGACGTGTTTATATTTCAAATCGCATTGGTTCAATGCAAACAACAATATATCTCAACTACGTAGAAAAAACATTGGACCCATCATATCGAAGAAAAAGTCAATTTATTAGAAAAATATTGGGCGCAATATTAGTTGAAACAAAGTGAAATAGACTCCCTATTAATGCCGTGTACTAACAATACAGCACAATATAATAAGCTATGAAAAATGAATAAGATAAGAAAATAAACTAGCATTTGCATTTTCACCTCAGATAATGTTGAAGTCATGTTGAAGAAGTTTTCAAAGAAGCGATTTCAACAGTGATTTATGAATAAGGGTGAGTCCAAATAATGAAGACAAGAAAAGCTTGGCAAAATTCGAACCTCACAAAAATATCGAACATTGGAAGGAAAAAGTTGAGCAGTATAAATTTTTATTTTATTTATGAGTAAACAAAAGCATCAAAAACAAACTCACTTGGAATCATACACATCACTGTAAATCAAAACCTTCAAACAACCAATCGGTAGAAGATTTGACAGCGCCAGAATTAATTGTTTCGCTAGCATTCGATCAGGACTTTCAACGACTAACTAAGAACATATAATGTACTATGTATAAAATTATAAAAAAAACTTTAAAACAACATTCTAGAACATATTTTTCCAAATGTTTTTAGGGGCGTGAGAGGTGCACCCTTGCCACATAAAATCCAATATTAATCGCCAATTTAATTCAGCATCTAAGAAACCAAATCTTCCATTTCCTCAGATTGATTAGTAAAAAAAAAACGGTCACTGATCATATGGACGTTATTTAACTAAAGTCATGTATATCAAAATCATATTCAATCATTCACAAGAATGAAGTTAGGTTGTGTCTACGGCGCATTCAATTAAAATTGGTGAAAGCCGACGTTTCAACGTTTACCATCTTATTATCTATCCTATCTGATTGATTTGGCACCAATTGACCAACCTCAAAGTTATAGGATGATATGCCAAATAAGCGAAAATTCAAATAACCAAATTTTACCTACACATGTTAAGTACAAATAACTCTAAGCTGTATACATTTTATTAAGGTATTCATGCAATATAGGAAGAATTCAAGCAAGGAAACTTTATATCACTCCGTTATATCTTGAAAAAAGGGCAAGCATTTTGTGCTCATTAAACTAGAAAAACTATTTGACCTCTTCATAATATTATAATTGAGTGCGAGTGGTTTATACATTGATTTGATAAGACCAGAATCCATTGTTTTAGTGCTGCTATTCTCTCAGATCATTATGAATTCAAAAATTCACTGATTCTTAAATAACGACAGGCTCAATTTGTCTTGGAACGACGGATTCGTATTTGAGCATTACTGCGACGTTTAATGCTACTGCTAGATAATGCCCAAATTCTAGTCCAAATCATTATAGAAATTTTCCGAGATCTCGGATTTCTAGAAATGATAGGAATAAAAAAAGCGTATTCTAACCACAATAAAATGCTGATTGAAATGTTCTGAAAATTTTAGACATTTCCACAAAAATTACTTGAAATCATTTTTGAATGTTATTACAAAGAATAGAATCCTGCTACGCGACGACATTACTAGATACATATGGGCTACAAGTGGCGCTACTGTTCAGTAACTACCGATCTTTTCCTGACGAGTACAATAATATCGAGAATTTAACGATTCAAAAATTATAGGTTCGCAAAGTGCTGTAGACTCCAATGAAGTAATACAATTTGATAGTTAAAAATTTAACATAAAATAAAATTGTAATACATCCAGCATATACGCATGCGCATATTCTATTTATGAATAACTCTCGAAACTCCAAAATCATTCGCGCATTTCTGTTGAACGAAACGATGAGAAATGTTAACACTCAATATGAATGCAAACTTTGGATATGAATGCAAACAGTATACAGCGGATCACCAAACTTGACGTTATTAACGAAATTCCAACCTTCTTCATATCAGCCAATAATGGAACTCACAAAAACTGGAGCTTTCAAGCAGAAATGTTAGGAAAGTAATATGAACTGAAGCAGAACGGTAGAGTCTGGTAGAAAGCGGTAAAGAAGTTATTTAAACTGCTGCCTAAGACAGATTATCTAGTTTATTATAGAGCAACAAGAATTGAAAAAAAAACCGAGGAGCAACTATGAAGCAGATTAACATTATTCATACTTTTTGCCAATATATAGATTTCTAAATTGCTATAAATCATACGACAACACAAAATAAGTCCAACATATTTCAAGTAAAGGTATACGTAGCTTTCGCAACGCATACAGGATAGAACTCAATACTTCTCCATAACTTAACAATATGAAAAAGGAAAGTAGGGAATACTTCACTTATCAATGTATGCCCAAATTGAATATGCCTCTAATTGAAGCTTACCTATCTCGTGACAATCAATCTGTTCGATCACCGATTAGCGTACCGACTTCCATAAAGTACGTTTTCAGTTTAACGACACACAGGTACAAGATTACAACAGCAAAACAAGTAATGATGAAATGCAATAGAAGCAGAGAGTGCTTGCGAAATAGTTCCGCGTGAACCTCAGCTCAGAAACATGATAGCTATTTCCAATTTGACTATAAACAGCATGGAAGGAAATTGTGATGTTAGTCTCTTATTCAAAGGTCGAAACTTTAATAATAGAAAAAATGAGAAAGAAACTTGATGTGTAGGGAATATTCTTTAAACATAAATCAATGGATAGGTCGGTATTCGTTTTCTGCATTAATACATAAATATTACAATCGCTCTACATAGAACGTCTCACAGTGCAATCTTATCAACAACACTACAATCACTTGCCTACTGCTACCAATAAGTAGTGTATTACTTATTCAAATTTCTTCACTGAAGTGAGAGTAGAAATTTTTGAAATTGCAGCTTTCCACTGAAAGTACCAAAAATCACTATACTGCTCACTAGTTTGTCTTACACACAATATTATATCCGCATTTGTATCTAGTTTGCATTCCTTTAATATGTTGAAGAAATATTGAATTTTCAAATTTTAACAGTTATAATATAGCGGGGTCACCTGTCTACCAGTAATAACCTGCTTGATTACCAGATCAAGATCAACTTCATTCTCATCGTTCAATATTTTTGCAGCTAATTTAAGGTTTGCCAATTGTTGTAACGTGACCTATAAACGTAAATACCAGTAATTTTGTGCACTCGGATATGAAAAAAAAAGAAAGCAGAAATAGTATTACGAGGTGTCTCATTAATTAATTAATGACTAAAATTATATTAAGTACAACTATTCAAACCTCGTGTTGATTTGGCTGTGCTAGGTCCAATTCTATAATATCAGCAGGTTCCATTTCCATCATAACCTAAAGATGTTCTACTATTGATGAAGCTACAGATAAATTAAAGCAATGATGCACATTACCAATCATGAACTAGTCAGTAGGTTATCCTAACTCTACAGATTTCCATTTTTCATATTTCAGAAGCACAACTTGAAAAAAACGCGCTGTTACTTCTACTTACCCAATCGTTCATTAGAAATTAGAAAAGCGACTAACGTGAGCTGTAACAATGCCGACTTAATTGTCAAATATGAATGATGTATTGGAATTAAGTACTTTATTCTTCGGAAGATAAATAAATATTTTCCATAAAAAAGTTATTTTAAAATACTTAGGTCATTAGACCAATAACAGATATTTATTTCAAATGACTAAATGTTGAAAAAGGAATTTTTCCCCTGGTTAACAAAAATTTTCCTTGTTGCATTGACTTTCATACGAAGAGTGGTTAAGATCAAACCAGTATACCATAGAAACTGGTTACTGAGTTGAGGGTTCACAAAACCGCAGTGGGTACATCCAAACAGACATAACTGTACACTGTAGACCTCGAAAATTCAGACTGGATCATATAATATAATGGAGTGCAAGTCTCAATAGCAGTATGTAAATAAAACACCCCAAAAACACCCACCGGAACCCGTTCATTTGTAACCATTCCCAACAAGCATATTTCTCTTGAAACAATTATGAAAATTAAGTAAACGTCCACACGAATAACTGTTCTACTAATTTATAAAATGGGATCAAAAAACCTGCACAATAATGAAGACTTCAACGAGACAATGAAACAAATAAGAAGCAAAAATATAAGGAAATGTTTTTGAATAAGAATCCATATGAATACCAATTGAATACTATAGAAAGAAACACAATTTTCTTAAACTAGTCACAAAAACCCATAAAATACCTAAAAACCTCGACTCAATAATAAAATGCGTTTACTGATCTTGAATAGAATTAAGTCCGACCAAATGAAGACGAAACTCATACCAACATATCTTGTGTGGGTACTCCTTCCAATACCTGGTCACAGTATCGAAGAATCTCAGTGCGTAATGTCCACATCATTTGTCTGAAAAAAACAGGGTTGAGGTGCCTTATAAGGCAATAAAACGGCTGCAACGAAGAATCTAAGCAAAATGATAGCCATTGTATGCTAAACAAAATAAAAACAATATCCTAAGAATGATACGTATTACGAATCGAAAACATTGAAGAACAAATGGCAAATCGGTATTCATACATGGTGGGGGACATTTATCACCAGAGGCGTTACGTAGAAAAAACTTTACTCTCTCATCCTCTCACAACTATCCGACATTTTTCTTATTTCAACAATGAGTCGTTTACCGAGTTCTCTGTATGTCTTCAAAATCAAAGATAGGAAGAAGAAGAGAGGCGCGTAAAACGCAACAGTGCGGCAGAAAAGTGGAAAGGATACAGACGAGAGAGCTTGCCAATGACTGCCCGCCCATCTACAGCGAGCCACTGAACGAATGTTTAAAAAACAGCCTATAACAAATAATCGTAATCTATACTGAAACTTGTAATCTATAGGATCTTTTGGTTACTATCACTTCATAAAAAGTAACTACCATCTTGTTTATAATCATTGTTATAGGATTCAGAATAATAGATACTAAAATACGACGTGAAAATGCAAAAACTAAATGTTATAGGATTCAGAATAATAGATACTAAAATACGACGTGAAAATGCAAAAACTAAACTATACGAATGGAATTAAACAGAATCATGAAAGCTAAAGAAATCACAGGAAGCTTCTACAGATTGTTAGGTTCAGGAGCAGTGCACCTTTAAAAGGAGAAATTCTATCAAACAAATTCGAAGGACAAAAGGTGGTTTCTATGTACCAATTTATTACAAAAACCCTTTGGCAGTATCAATTCCAGAACAATCTAT
>KN716534.1:23349-46486 GCA_000816705.1 Dictyocaulus viviparus
TGGAGGTGCAGTGGTGGAGGTGGCAGTGGTGGAGGTGCAGTGGTGGAGGTGCAGTGGTGGAGGTGCAGTGGTGGAGGTGCAGTGGTGGAGGTGGAGGTGCAACAGTGACGCGCAGGCCCGCATCAGTTCGCGCTCGCCCCCAGGCCTACCATGCCTGCAACCCTTCCGTGCTCGGTAAATTGGTGGTAGCAAAGAAATCTGGGTAAGATAACTAGCACTGACTTGGTGAAGAGTGGTCAAGTCAAGTCACTGTATAAACCATTCAACCTCCTCGACGATATCACGTTGAACACGGATACATTAGCACATATCACCACAACGGACTGATCAACTTCAAAGATCATCTTATTTTAAATAGGAATGAGATCCTGCATCATGGTATGCTAGGTCACACGCTGAGACTGTGCTGCACATTTTAGTCCGTGTTTCAGTCCACATCTTAGTATATGCAGCGTGGCATAATTTCGATTGCCTGCACCACTTGAATATAAATAAACAATGTAGAAACGTGGATAAAACCTACGTAAAGATGACATTTTAATAAAATTTCATTAGATTTCACCAATGATTTTCACGAGACAAATGGACAAAAAAGTAGAATTGTTATTCATAGGATGTAGTTGACATGTACAGCTGAATTCTATGTTGAAAATCTTAGTAGCACATTTTAAGTTTTGAATTTATCAAAGGCTATAAGTAAATAACCAATATTTCTGGATAAGTTCAAGTTATAAGTCCTATTCAAGTCATAAAACTACTAGAATTCTAATTTAAACTCATTTTCACTAAACTTAAAGCGAATGTTTTACACTACGACAGCTTCAGTTGCGTCATATTTTTTTTCTTCAAAGATAATAAATTTATGGATGCAGCAGAAAATCGTATGATACACTATACTTAGTCTTTTCACAAATTATCTGACTATGCCCTACAATATTCTTAGAGTCCTATTTCATTACTTGAATAGCTTAAATATCATATCGAAAATGTACCGATCTGAAAGAGACATTTTTACAATAATAACGATACTATTGATTTTTGTTATTGAAATTCCAAGTGAAATATTAAATGTTGGCTCGGGTTCAGTAGCCGTATAGTTTATCCAAAATTTGGGTGATTGTGCCTCAAATATAGGTAATCAAACGATTATTAAATATAAAAACCAACACAACAATAACTTATAATGAGGAAGAAGAGTCGTAAGAACGGCAAGACTAGAAATCGTTGGATCACTATCAAACTGTAGAAATTTATCATAGTATTTCCATTTCCCATCAACTACGATTGGCTATAGTAGTGCTCTTATGTCCATAATAATGTTGATTTCATCGCAAAATTTGGAACATAAGGTGGGACTCGTGAAATAAAATAAGTGAAACATGAGCGATGGCGGGAGGACGACCTCGGTGGTGTCGTCGGTAAAACACCACACCAGACTTCTGTACATTTCAGTCTGAGTCCTGCCTGAGGTCCCAAGTTTGCGATTAACTCAGCATTATTAAGGATGTAAAGAATGGAATACACTTCCAATTCTATAACAGCACATAATACAATCTTTAGTAGTAATTTCGTAATGAAAATCTTCATTGACTTCTGCGATAACACTGTGACACTACAGATTTTCTAAACCATGAGAAAAGAACTTTTTGAAAACCAAGTGCGTGAGAACGGATCAACAATAGATATGCCGTCTTTCTAAATCTACCGATTTCCATAGGTATGACATGACAAGCTGCATATTTCGTCAATGGATGACTTTTCCAATACAACAATTTTGCAGGTCAAAAATTCTCAATAAGTCAGGAAATGCCGTGATGAGTAAACAAATAGCATGAAATCTTATTATGTTTATATGTGTTACACTGTTAATTTAATGTTAAAGGAATTAATGGACAATAATTTAGTGATAACTCATAGTGGATATGATCGTCTATTGACTAAAGAAAACATGGAAGCGGAAATTGGAAAAATAAAGAAATCAGACTTTCCGGCTTGTTTTCCACAAATCTCTCTCCACAAAAAATTTTAAGACGGTTAATCGCTAGGCCACGTGGCTCGACCCCAAGTGGCGGATAGCGAGTTAAACTGCTAACTAAAAGCGACCTGGTGTTTGTCATGAGACGGAGACCAATTCAGAATATGGACTTCCTGATTCTGCTGCACTAGACCGACTTACGCGTATGGGTGCATTTATACATGCATGCGTACTTCTGCATAGATTTTTATGTATTTCATGCTTCACATCTATTTGATCAAGAACACGTAGTCAGCCGACTAAAGAGTACACAGGAGGCAGTTAGGAATCGTCTACCATTAACTACAGTCTACTTAATCCGATGAACTGGCAGTCTATAATTGAGCAAATTTTTTTAAGCTTTGCAAAACGGCTCTTTAAGTTAGCCTTGGGAACAATCGCAAAATACAATTTAAAAAATGAGCTCATTCACCTCGAAAGAGCACATAGTACGGCAGCATGGGATAGGACGAGTACGGAAAAGCTGTTGAAGTCTCAGGGCCAAACTAGGCTGCCTAAACGTTGAAGCACTAAAATGACGATTTGTACTTGCATCGAATCCCTCCATATAAAACCTTCTAATATATGGCAAGAAAGTCAAATACGTCACCAAACTGGCCGAAACAAGAAGACACCAGCCACCAAGCGTTGTTCACGACACTGGAGAAAAACGAACCATAGTAACTTATAATTCCAAAAGCACTTACCCCTACGATGGAAGTGGGAATCTTCACACGAAAAGTACTATATCAAAATACACCACATCATAATAGCCAGAACGTTTGTCCGACGGATGTCCCGACCCCTAAAAGCTCTCGAACTTGTACGCCAATGAGGAGCAGCTGAAGCCGCAAGCAATCGACTAATGTGTCCAGACTTGCGACACACTGCAGAGAAACGATAAAAGGAGGCCTCAAAAGGAAAAGAACAGAGATGATGAATGAAATAGCTGAGACTGGCGAAAGCATCCGCAATGTTGGCCGATATTTCACTAATCACAAGTTCAAGTTGATTGCACCCCAACGCAAGGATGGAACACCTACCTTCTTCCAGAATAGCAATGGAGGAAATCAACTACGATTTCCGCTCGGATATCTTCGACAGCCAAATTCATAATCTCTGTGTGGAAAAAGGAAAGACAATTTTTTTGTTCAAAACGTTCTACTTTCCAAAATTTAACATGCCATTTCGTCATTAAAAACTCGCTAACAGCTCTGAGGCCAAACAGGATTACACTAAAACATCTAAAGAATCTACTGTCAGTTCTCATTAGAACACTGGGTCGGCTCTTCAAACACAATCTTGTCAAACTGCAAAGTTCAAATGGTTGGAAAACTAGCGTTGTTGCACAAATAAGGAGACATTTACGATGTTGGTAATTATCGATAAATCTGCCTATTTTATATCATCTATGAGCTTTACACAAGAATCATCTTTAACAGGATTGGCAGATTATTAGACGAACAACCGCGTGAGCAAACAAGATTCCGAATTTTTGAAATTAGAATAGGAAGATGTACTAAAGGAACTCAAAGGTCGGAAAATTCACCATTTTAGCTTCGACGATAATATTATACCCATCACATTAAATAATTTGAAAAAAAAAGAAAGAGACGAGAAGAAGGAGAAAGAGCGGAAACATTGGTTTCAAGTTAAACCTTTATGGAATTTTCTTTGGAAAATTGATTTGTTTTTAATGCTTTATTTACGCTCAACGTAAAGAAGATCTCAAAATTCCTAGGCTGTGTGTATATAGGTTGTGAGATCAATATGATGAACGACACTGAGTAGCAGAAGAAAACGAGCGATTTGTGGATCATATAAAAGCCTCTACATAATAAAGAGAAGAAAGATACAAAGTTTCGAGCCCACAGTTTTCACAACATAATTACTACTGGCTTAACGTATTACTCGGATACGTGAAAATTACGAAAGTAAAATGAAAGTTTACTTGGTGCATTTAAAATTCCATCAAAAAGGTGATGTTAAGCATCTCCTGTATCACGCAACTGAAAGATGGAATCCGAAAATCTGATCCACGACAGCGAGCAAAGATCAGGAAAAGTAACCGTACACGCCAGGCTTTCAAAGATTAGGTGCGCAGGACACAGGTCACGGTGAACACGGATACTAAGTTATTCGACCTTACTGGACTTCGAACGCACTGCAGGAAGACCATCAGCCCGACGGTCTGACTTCTTCACAAAAACCCTAGAAAGGGATTATGATGCTCAACGAGTCATCAGGACGAAAAAAACTCATTGGACTACCTTAGCGTGTCAGGGAAAATGGAATTTTTAATTATGACCTATCGTCTTTTTTTAGTAACTAACAAGGATCCGGGTGAATATGTTACCAACACATCCTTACCTGCTTCAATCTGGCAATTCAACATTAATAGAACGCCGACTTAAATTGATAACCGTGCAACATGACCTTCATAGTCATAGTTTATAATTTGTAAAAACCATAATAAGTTAAGTTATAATGGTATGATTTCAATGCACCAAATCGTTAAGGTGTTGAGGGGAGAGTGCACTTAGATATATAAGACCTATTATAAGACCTCGGCAGTGCAATCGGTAAAACACTAGAGCTAAAAATCAGCACGCCAGAAAAATTCGAGTTTTGTGGCTAATGTATTATACATGTGAGATATTTGAAAAACGCTTTAAAAAAACGCTAAAATCAAAGCAAAACATTTAAGTAACAAAAATAAATACACGCTTCCTACTTGCGGTAGGTATGGTCTATGAATCATAGTAAGTAGAAATATTCATTTCACTAATGAAAATCTCAAGCATAAAAAGAAAACTTTCATATATAAAAGCATTAACCATACAAAAATCAAGTTTATTGATTTTATCGAGAAGACAGTACATTCTCAGTAATTGTCAAAGGTGGCGTATTCATTATCACAACGAAATGAAAAAAATTTCCAGGATCGGCTATCCTTTAACCTCGGCATTTGCAAATTGAATATCTTGATTGTAACTTTGTTTAGCAATACTCGAGGTTGGTAAACAGTGTTTTATTGAAAAGACAATACAACACAGAAACAAGCTAACGTTTCGGCAGAATCGCCTCTTTCAGAGCTTAAAAAGGTATATATCAATTGTGTGGTATATTCAATCAAACACTATCGCTGATCTTGCGAAAGAAAAACATAATCTAAAGTTTTAACACCTAGTCAAACCCACATCATCCCAAACACCTTTAAAATGGCTTTCCTCTGTTAGTTGTGGAGGCAACCGTTTATAGAGACAGTATGGAGAGTAATGTCTGGTATTTAATTAAACCATCAGCCTTATGTATGAGGCTAGGTCATGCATATCCACAAGGCACTCATCTTTCCTGTTCAATTTTGGAGCTCTGATATTTATCCAGAGTGCTTCCAAAAACTTCCGCGCGGATGTTCTTATTTCTTGCGCAAGGATTTTGACATTAAATTCAAAATCGACCCCCTTATGATTCTCAACCCTATGTGCACCTAATGGGGTATTTTTCCTAAGTTTTGTTTTTCCATCTAGGTGTTCTTTTATTCTAATACATAGGGGACGACCCGTTTCACCAATATATTTCTCACCGCAAGTTTTGCATGAGATCAGGTATATTATAACTGACTTCATGCAATCACCGCTTTTCCCATTTGGGCATATGATGCACGCTTTCGTCATGCATAAGCGGTCGTACAGACGGTTGCGAATAAGTTGGTATTCAAGAGAATTTGGTGGGATTTCTATAATCGTTACCAAATTTTCTAATTTTGCCCTTTTTAAGCATCGCTTGACAGCTATGCATACTTCATCAGATATAAAGGGTACAATAAACAGGATTTTGTCTCCGCTAGAATTTTGGCCTAGGGGCTCGTTCTTCCTACAGCGCCTTTTGTTAGTGGTAGCTACCCTATAGCCATTGGAGGTAGCTATTTCTACCACCAAGTTTCGCGATTCTGTTCGTTCTGCTTCTCGTTGTACATACGTTGTAAGCTGTACGAAACATGTTTCTTATGAGTGCTTTCTTCGTATGTAACGGATAGGCAGACAAACAGTGTACTAAGATGTTTTTATTGCTTGGCTTTCGGTACCACTTGGTTTTGTAACCATTTTCCAAAAGGCTCACTTGAACATTCAAAAATGGAAGCCACCCATTCTTCGGTTTTTCCCTGGTGAGTATAATGTGCTCTGACTGTTAAGATTTCGAAACATTTGTCCATCTCTCCTTGTGTGGAGCAGATGACAAATCAATTATCTATGTATCTAAAGTAGAGCAATGGGGGTGCAAACCGAAAATGGGGGCTTCGATTTTAGACATATAAGCGATGACTAAGCATGATGCTAATAGTTGTCTCATCGCTAATCCCCTTATTTGTGAATAGTATTTCCCGGACCATCTAAATATTGAACAATTCAGGCATTCTTTAATGAGCGTCATGAGTTGTCCAATTGACAAGCCATACATGTTTATTTCTCTTTCATATTTTGAAAGAAGTTCGTATACGGCTTGCATTGCACAGTCATTCGACACGTTAGTATATAATGAATTGACGTCGAATGACTCTACCACATGTGCGTTATTGGGACGCACTTTGTGTAGATTATCCAGGAATATATTGGTGTTTGGGAGATAGGCTGGTATGAATTTCAACGTCTGCACCAAGATGAGGTTTAAGAACCAAGTTGTACTGTCTGTTGGTCCCCCTATGCAGCTGTTGATTGGCCTGACCTTAAAAATTGTTGGGTCTAGTGAATTTGTATCATCAGCTGATGTTAATTTATGTTTTTATAATTTATGTAAGTATGACTGGATGTTAAAACTTTAGATTAAGTTTTTCTTTTGCAAGATCAGCGATAGTGTTTGATTGAATAGACCACACAATTGACATAGGCCTTTTTTTAGGCTCTGATGAAGGCGATTCTGCCGAAACGTTAGCCTGTCTCTGTGTTGTATTGTCTTTTCAATAAAACACTGTTTACCAACCTCGAGTATTGCTAAACAAAGTTACAATCAAGAAATGAAGAAAGTAAACACTAATTTTGCACCTTTTTTAAAATAAAAAATCAGAAATTTACCAACTTTCATAAGTACATGTCTAACCAAGACTTTAGAAGATATTACGATATTAAATCAAAAAAATTAAAGCAAAAAATTAAAGTTTGACCCCTTCTCAAGTGTCCGAACGTGCAAGAAACGTTTATGTACGTTAATAATCACTGTAGGGATATTATGAGTATTATTAAAATCTTTATAACTTTAAAAGATGTGAAATAATACTCTTTAGTGAGTGAAATAATGAAAAGTGTTTCAAAGTGATTTTCTTTCATTTTTCTAGCAACTATGATAATTATGATAAGTTAAAGAGATTCGATATTTGAGTTTCAAGTTTTGTGATTGACTTAACATTGAAGGCGTGTTCAAT
The DNA here is from genome assembly GCA_000816705.1 of Dictyocaulus viviparus. Classification (NCBI taxonomy): domain Eukaryota; kingdom Metazoa; phylum Nematoda; class Chromadorea; order Rhabditida; family Metastrongylidae; genus Dictyocaulus; species Dictyocaulus viviparus. The sequence continues at coordinate 30,783 of KN716534.1, forward strand.
ATTAGATTTACAAATTCTACAACTTGAACACATCATTTTTTAGATGATATTCTTCAATGACGACTACGGAACTTAAAAAACGCGATGATGAAATACGAGGCTAACAATGTGAACTTTCGCATCTCCTTAATTCACTACATGATTACTTTTGGAACAAAAGTAGAAGGTACAAGCACAAAGAATTAACTAAAAGCTTAATTTGATTTTTTTGATTATAAACACCATTTCTCGTGGTGTCCTACCTGTGATCCATACGCACTGTCCCTTCTTGGGAGAAAGCGCCTTCTCGTAAAATAACTGATCAGCGAACAACTTAGCTTTCACAGTTCTTATCGCATTTATTAAAGTGCCAGAACCAGTTACCTCACAATCCAATCGATAAAAACAACTGGGCCAAACGAAGTTTTTATCTTTCCAAAAACCACAATCAAACATAACTTGCGTTGATCCATTTTAATACTCTACACGGCAATCGCGCTCTTTTATTTTTCCACTAAATAAAGCTACTAGAGCCCAAAATACCACAGCATTTTAATAATAAATGAACTTGAGAACAGAAAGAATTGAATAACACAATAGTGGCAAAGATATGAACGACGATAGAGTGAATACCAATTAATGAAGGTCTTCTTTATTTAATCGTATGTGTGCTCTTCTTATCCAGATTGAATGATGAATATGTAATCAAAACAACTACCTACATTGCAAAAACAATCACTGGACGCAAGAATACACTAAGATACTGAAGTTAATGGACGTTTTGCTATCACAGACACTATCTGCACTTTAAAACATGAATATTAAGTCTTTGCTTAGGCTAAATAAAAAATGAAAATTTCCAATTAATTGATATATGAACGCAGACGCAACAAAAACAGATGTAATCTGACGCATATATATTAGAGGCTTCAAAAAATTTTAATAAGACAACTGATGAGCGATCAAACCTTGAGCCAAAAGAGGCTTCAGTGAGAACGAACAAACGACATGGGGACAGTTTTTTACACCGTACATATGATGCCGAAACAGAGAGCGACTTCTATGCAATTCTTGAGGCAGTGTCACATTAAATTCAATGTGATTGCCCAGTAGATTGGCTTGGGTTCGGTAGCCGTAAAGTTTATAAGTCGGGTGATGTATCTCAAACTTCTATGAATAAACTTTTATCAAAACTATACAATATAAACACAAACTAGCGTTCCGACGGTGATACAATACAGAGTGTGTCTACGAAAATAAACCTCCCTGAGGGAACGTGAAGAGCGTGATATATCGAGGGGATTGTCGATAGAAGTGTCCATGTAGAAATGTCACAGTCCAAGTCCAATACTAAGTCGAAGTCCAAAGTCAAGGACTAAAGGCAAAAGTGAGGTGTAGCGAAGTTATGCTTATATAGATTGATCCTATCAGAGTGATATATTGATTGTATTGATATGTAACAGGAGGTTTATAATGGAGTGGAATGTAGCAATATTTGCTACATCCAGCAAGAGACGAAAAGCAGGAAAAACGACATGCGTAAATTAGATGATGAAAGCTTTGTCGTTAGCTTTTTCATTTGAAGTTCCATTACAAATTTAGAAGGGGCGTCGGATATCCATTTTTTGTTCATCTAGACATTCTCTACGAGATCCTAACTGTATGACCGGCCGTTCTTCGCTCCCAGTTTTTACGCCAAGGAAGAATCAGTATTATTCTGACAAACGAGAGATGGCGCCTCGTTAACACATCCAGGTTTCTTTAGTATATGGTTTCTTTAATATTTCGGATCACCACCTTCTTAAAGCGAGTGTTCGATTCGGCCATGAGCTGGTAGAGATTTCCTATAATCGCCCAATATCGGAGCGTTCTCAACAACATGCTCTTCATAAAAGACTGGCAAATATAAGATCTGATCAAAGACCAAGTTGCTTGCCGTAAGGGGTAAAATTTGTGCCGATACTGCTTCAATTCTATATTGCAATAACAACCGTAATCACTTCCGTAACTACTATGGAGATGCTCAAAAAAAAGAGGTTGTTGTTAGACAATGATGCAACACATTTGAAACGCCTGATCATGAATACCATAAGTAGAATACTTCTGCAACAGTATTCATTTCAAAATACACAATATAATTCTTTGGAAACAGTGAAAAGATCTAGTCTGAAGCAATGTCGTAAGAATATAAGTGATTACGATGTTTCTTTATTCGTTCTGATAAAAAAAGTACAATTACCACACCACACCATTACGTGGAGTCAATAACAGCAAAGTTCTATATCAATATTTCCAATCTGAAATCCCGTTGAAGGTAGTCCAGGTCTTAAAAATGTTACCACAAGATCGAAGCAATACCCAATCCAATGTTGTAAACAATCGGTTGTTGGTATCTTTTCGATTTGTTCAGCTCAGTGACGTCGTACCTAATTCTCTTAGCATGCATTAGGTGTTCTATGGATTTTTTCGTAAGCGATGACCTAAAACCAGGTCCTAGAAATTAAAAATGTATCCCACCTTCGAAATCCAAAAAATGCACATCGATGGGTCGACCATACAGTAAGAAGAACAGATGACAGGTGGGCGAAAAAGCTATGAAGTGGTCTTTTAGTATGTTTCCAATCATTTTTTCATTTTCATAGTTGATATAGGTCCGTCAAAGGATAAAGTATCACATTCAAAAAATTTCGCGATGCATAAATTGTCAATGAAGCCAGATCCAACAAACACACATGCACTCCGCATATAAGATATGCTTTGGCCTTGATAAATACTTTGTGACAGGATGCAAAAACGCATTCATGTTCAACGTGGTATCACGTACGATCACGTACGAATGGTAAGCTTAGTAGACCTGGAAGTCAGCCACGAACTGGTTAGGGCCTGCGTACCAATGTGGCATCTACACCAAAGCGTCCCCCAAATACTCTCCTTCATTTAATGGATGAAACAATAAAACCATATCCATTTAAAAATTCTACAATTTTCCTTTTCAAAGAGTCTATTATATTCAATTTGAACACTCTGAATGATGAAAACTGTCAATATACCTTTGTTTAAAAACAACTTCGTTCTTGATAGATTTCGTGGCAAAGTGTGAACAACCTATGTTTTACTTACTTGTTTAATTACTTAGATGGCTTATCTTCACGACTAGTGTAGCGCCTGCCGTTTTCCATTCGTTTCTTTGTCGCACAACTGTTGTTTAGGTACATGGTGACATTAGCGCGACACGTTGACTATGCTTTAGACCTTTCCATTAATCACTCTCTCTATATGCGCAATATAATATGCTACGTTTCGACACCTTTCTCTTCTAAATTAGGCATTAAAAGAAAAATCAGCATTATTTAGCGCATTCTGATGGTCAGAGCAACTGATGAGAACGAATCAAAACCATCCTAACACTCAAAAAATAAAATGACACAGAACTAAAATTTTACTGAAAAATTCATTAGCAGTGACATAATAGTAGAGTTTCACAGATTGGTAAAAAAAAAATGCTGCGTGTAAAATTTTAAACTCGCGTCCCACTGTAAAAAGGCGAGCACTAACAGCTAATTGCTAGACGTGATAACACCTTCTAGCTTTGTTGCCTATTTTCAAGCATAATTAATTTATAAAACTTTCATAAGCAAAACCCACGCACTTTCATAAGCTTTCAAATGAAAAATTTTGTAAAGAGTATATTCGATTAACAGATAAGGAAGATTTCAACGGACAATACGACGAACAAATTTCCTGTCACTGTGAGGGCACCAGTAATTGCTCTATACGAACTGCTGTAACATATTACCTAGCATGCTCGATCGGCTAATTTCCAAAATCATACATCACTAAACTACAGATAACATGCAATTAGCAAGTGAAGTTATTATAAACCTAAAGATTCTGTTGAACAAAAATTCACGAGTCGGGAAAAAATGCTCTACAGCTATAGATTACATCAATCGCCTGCGCGAAAAAGCTTAAAGAGAAATAAGCAAGCATACGATTTCGAAAGCAATGCCAGTTTACAGTACTACATAATGCAGCAAGTATGGTCTATCTAAAAGAATACTAACCGGAAAAAATTGGTAACTTTAAAAAAAGTCATAGGAAGAAAATTATTTCTAATTAGATTAAAAGAAGATTAGAGACTAATTAAAACTACGAATAGATGTATTAATTAGAATGATAGAAATAAGTCTGGTAGACAATGAATGAGAATTCTCGCTTACATTAAATCAAATATGTATTGTCAACAATCGATAAATAGGCTGCCTAAAAATAACATCGTCCGTAAATTTAGTAACGTTTATTTTCAAAATTTGATTTATGGGCATATTTTTACGTCGTATATTACACAGTCTGTGGTAAGCATAGGCAAACTAACCTATGTAATCTTGTCCAAATAAGCACATCACCAGTGATCGTCTGAAGATTTCTCTTAGTGTCAATAGCCACTCGTCTACCCTAAAGAACACGCTATGATCTAAAATGAACTTCAATATCTTGAAACAAGATGATGACACTGCAAATTCTATTCAGTGAAAAGTAGCAGACGGTCACATCGCTAGCACATCATACAAGTTGACCAAAATGATTTTCGATGCTATTTGGTGTAAAGAAATTAGAGTTCACGGAAAAAATAGAAGTAAAACTCACATTTCTATCATTAGGTTTGAACCAACCACTTGGCAAGCGACCGGCCATGCTAGCATAATGAGGTCGAACAATATCATCTTGCAACAGTTCGCTTTCAAAAGTAGCTGATGCCATACTCTTAAGAAAGCGACATTATTGGAATGCTTAGAAAAACCATGAAAAATAAGTTTAAAGCCTTTAAAAATTGCGCCGCAATATTGAGTAGTAACCAATATAAACTAAAAATATGAAACAAACTTGAAGTTTTTCCTTCACTGCTGTTAGGGCTTGCAAAAAGAACTCATAATTATTAACTATATAAGTCATATCGTTGCTGACCACAATGAAAGAATATAATCGAAAAAAGCCACGAGCCTTTGAATCTCGCAACCTGTAAAGACCCTATATTTTAACATGAAATATTTGGTATTTGATATATAAGTTAATAAGAACATAAAAGACTACTTGGTGAATACCTAAATGTTAATGAGAAACAATATCCGTTATCAGCATCACCAAAAAATACAGGTCCATCTCCATCAGATTTTCCACTTTCATCTACATATTCACTTATGCAATCTTGTCGGATTTCATCAATACGTACTGCTGAATGATAGAAATAATGCTTCACTTAACTTTTCTATAGTCATTCCCCATCAACAATCAGTATTTAAAAAATTCCACTTCGAAAAATCAAAAATTTTCAAAAAATCAAATGGATGTTTTCACACAAGCGGTTGGGTAATTACGTCCAAAAGGAGGAAAACTTACAGAAACATTTTTTGCAGAAAAAATAAAATTTTTATAAGAAGAGAAAATTTATAGTTCTACATAGTACAAGCCCAACCAATCACGAAGAATTCAGTAACATGCTGTCGGCCATTAATCACCTATCAAGAATTGTTACGACGTAATGTTACGATTATAAAGGTTAAAACGAAGTGCTATGGTTATAAAAAAGTAGGACATGGAGAACACTATGTTTCTACAGTTCCTACCAAAACATACACCAATAAGCATGGCAGTAACCTTCTCGTGAGAAAAAGTCATGTTTTAAAATTACTGGGATGGAATATTGGAAAAACATTAGTATTTACCATGAGATGCAGTGCGAATATTCAATGGGAATGATGATCTCCTATGTGGTGCAGGAATTTCGCAACTCAAGGATCGTAGACATGCGTTTCGAACCCGCTCGTAAACTCTCTCTTTCAAAGGAATCTTAACAATAGTGTTTGAAATTTGGCTGTTCATGAATTTATATAAAAAGCCATCACACTTGAGTACTAATATAACTGGTTTTGTTCTCGTGATCGTTTGATAACAAGCATGGTTGGTTGACATTGCCGAATGAAATACAAGCACTGCACCTAAAAAATACTAAGAATAAGACACAGACGAGGCAAACAGGTTTGCAGAAAGATATCAGTAACTTACCGCTCTTCCGGATCTTCAAGAATTTCAGGTGTACAATCTCCATAACAAATCGGTCGTTCATGGTCAGTATGTGCCAGTGGTAACATCTGCAAGGCTTTAACACAATATGTTTGCTAAATGGATAGAAATAAATTCAATCGAAATCACTACTTAAAGCATTCACTGAATATATTGTAAATAAAAATCTCGAAAAGGTTAAACAACAGCATCAGAAGTTTTGACTGTTTTTATGTCCACAGTTTTCGACAACTAAACACATGTTTATATGGTGGATGTGCGGCTTTCTATTTCTATCGTTAGATGTGTAAATATTGACAAAGAAAGTTAATTGCAAAATTAATTTACTTTAACCATTAGTGTGAATCGATAATGTACCCACAGATATCGATAACGTTCATTTGAGCCACTACATTTTTGATAGAACATGCAGAAGATGGTTCGGAAAACTTTAGAGAAATGATTTCTACCTTTCAAATAAGCGACGCTCTAAATGGCCATCTTTAGTTGCCGACTATGTTTTTAAGACCATGTTTGAGGAAAATCCTTGACATGGGAAAATGCAAAGGTTTAACTTAGCTCAGAAAACCACTTCGGACCATTTTCAAAAGATATGGTTGGTGTCGAAATATTCAAGATGGGTGCCACTTCAATTAAGGCCGAAAAATTTGTATCGACTCGTCAAATACACATCTCTATTTAGTCGGAACCAAATTGTGCCCTTCCTGAGCCGAATGATAAATGGGGAGCAGAGGATGCCTATGAAGTTAATCGTAAGAAAAACGTATTGTTAATTATATCTTGTGGACCCAAAAAACCCAGCTCTCCGCTTCTAAATCAAATTTGGGTTTGATTAAGAGAATGTTGGGATCATTGGTGAGACATTCGAGAACTAATAAATTATGAGCGTAAAACCGAACGAAAAGCTCAGTACGATAAAGTGTTTAATGCTTCTAGATAATCTGAAGACAGCAGACCAAACAAAATAGGCGGTGATGTTTAAAAAAAAAAGAATCATAGACCACTGTTATGCCATACCACCTGCTGCCAGAGCCTTCAAGGAATTACAAACCCGGACTGGGAAATTCTGGCGGCATCGATTTTATTCTTCGGATTTAGCATCCACCAAATATCATTTGTTCTTGTGCATACAGAAAACAAAGAATGAAGAAGATAAAGGCAAATATATGATATGGTAGATATTATTGACAGTAGAATAAATCTGTATTTTGTTTTATTGCGAAAACGGACAGAAGTTATCGGTACACCTTATGCACTTACATAAACAAACATGTATATATACATATATGTATATATATATATACATATATATGTACATGCATACGTACACAGGTATATAAATGTACATGTGCACGTAAAGCTCCAATCAATCTCCATTAGATAGAAATAAACCTAAAACTAAAAAATTCTGTACGGCCTGTAACATTCTTCCTACTAATTGAACGGCCTTAATTTCAGTTATTGCATAGGTCAGAACTTTCATTACCAAATGAGAATGTTTGTTGTCACATACACAAGAGCTTAATCATTCGGGGGGTACTTATATCTGTGTCATGAAAATCTCAGCTAGACACTTGTTTTGTGAAGATGAAAGGCATAGTGAAATCAGTAGGGTGTCAAATTGACTGAAATTAATCAGAAAACTTACCTTGCTTGATATTGTCGTTGAGCTAGAAGAAGGCGAAGGTGTACTGCGCATTGGCTGAGTTATCATCATCACTCTGGGACCATGGTTTTCGCAAAAATGACACAAAGCGATCACCGCTTGCATGACATTTAATCCTAACTGAAACTGCAATGTTGACATCGTTACAGAAAAAGAGAAAATGCTTCGCGTACAATTGAATAAGAAGCACGTCGAATGTAAAAAACCGGCACTTTCTGCTCCTCCTAAATAAAGAATAGGATAAGATCCCACTAGTACTCCAGCTCTTTGAGTACATATGGCACAAAACTGTTGCAGAAGCAAAAATGATTATGTAATAACTAAAAGTTTAGGTGATTTAAAAACCACTAGTGCATAATTTTTTGGGAACATTAGTTATATTAAAACCACAATACTAACTTGTACTAAACAATTTAGTCTTAAAAAAATAAAAGGTGACCTTGAAATATTAAACTGCGATGTTACACGAATGATGAAGTACACCATGCACGATGAAGCTTTTCCCTCATTTTCCATGTTACTCAAGCCACGTATTGACGCATTTCGGGTGCACAACGTCTTCATTACTCAGATACAGTTACCCCGATTTGAAAATCAAATTAACCACTGAACATATTTTGGTTTTGGTGCAGCAATATCACAGCGGCATCATACCATTTCCATGTAAGACTGAATATTAATTGGTTGTGAAATTGTGGAATTGGCTTTTTTGGAACTCAATGAACAAATATTTGAAATTAATGCTACGATTTTAATGAAACTCAGACTAAAACCATAGATATGCCGTGCTATGATATAATAATGATCTAGTGGGCGACGAATAGCAAGTACCATCATAAGGGGGCTGAATGGTACGAGTTCACGAAGTTCCGTTACCCTGCAATTCATGTTTCATAAGTTGGCGTTACCATTTCTTCAATGCTTCCTTAATATAATATTGCTTCATTGCTTGAACTTATCGAAGATTATTTGAAAGCTGATAATCTCCTTTTCATATTTCAACATTTCTTTTCGAGGGAAAATATCCTTTTTTAGCTATTTCATATGTCAACTATGGTGATTGTCCACTAGTTTCTACAAGTCTCTTAAAATACGTGGTGGTATTTTTCGTTTTAACGTTCCATGGAAAATTTGTGATTAAAGATATCGTTAGTGTTGACTTTTCAAGATTCGACAATGGTTGAAGAAGAAGATGGTATGGAGGCGTTTGACTTTGATGATCGTGATCTAGAATTTGCATTGAATCCTGGTCGACGTCATTACCAAACCAAGAATCAAGCAACCTATGGTGGGGTGAGAATACCTCTATTGAGTTCTCGAGTCCCAGTTCCTGAAGTTTTTGAAAAATAGTTCCAATATGTTTTATGTCAATAGATTTAGTTAAGTGGTAAGTTTTCCTTATTTTTACAGACATTCGTGTTTAGGTATTTGGGCCGAGCGAGAAAGTGATGAGGAAGAAGCATATGAAAGACCGTCTTTTGGGTAACGTTGACTACGGAACTGCCTAACTGACTCCATCGTTAATGTTTCTCTAATTTCAGGAAGAAAGCAAAGAAAGATTACTCGGCCCCAATCAGCTTTATAAGCGGTGGTATAAAACAAGGGGGCGGTCTAGAGTCATCAGAAAGAGTTAGTGTTTTTTATCCACATTTCCCAAATTTTTTGCACATTTGCACGAATGTGAATTAGACGCATCCTATTTCATTGGTTCCAGTCCAGGGAAGTAGAAAAAGATAATGAACCAATCGAACTCACTTATAAAAAAGAAAGGAAGAAACAGACATCCGTTGGAGCCAATGTTTTTGCAGGTATTAATGTGAAAATATGTCATATCGTCATTTTTGTAGCTTTTATTTCTTTTTACTCTGATTTGTTAGTTTAGAAGCTTGAATAATGTTTATGTTGTATAATTGTTTCAAGGTGTGTAAAACATATTCAACTATCAAATCGATGTTTCTAGTAAAGCATTACTCCGAATTCTAATCACAGCTTTGAGCTCTTGATATTGTCGCAATTGATAACTTTAGGGATACGAAGCTCTGCTACCAGGGAAGCTGTTGATCCAAATGTTTTTGGTGATTGGACTAAGTTTGGAAAAGGCAGTGTAGTCAAGAATATGATGAAAGTTTGTACATATACCATGCTTTTTCGTTGATTCTTCTTATTAATTATTTATGTCTTTTACCATTCGTAAGCCATTTATCATTTCTCGTTTGCTTTGTGGGGAAGGGAGCATTTTGTTGAATAATACGAAAATTTTACAGGCTATGGGTTACAAAGAAGGAGAGGGTCTTGGTATTTCCCGACAAGGAATTGTTGAACCGGTACAGGCTACCGTGCGAAAAGGACGAGGCGCCCTAGGTGCATATGGAAAGGAGACTGTTGGACCTAAATACGGAGGTTTATAGAACCAATGCTTCTAATAATAATTGAACCTTCTCATGATATCTTTGTATTTATGATATTTTATTATATTAATTGATACTGCAAACCTTTCAAGAATCTGCTTCCGAATCTCAGCGTAGTGTTGGTGGACAGCAAGAACCAAGCAAAGCATCGCAAACGTCTGTTCTGCAGTTGAAAGGAGCTTGGAAAAAAGCTTCTAAGGCAAGCTGAATTTAAAATTTTATATATCATATTAATCTAAGCATGTTTTTTATACTACTAAGTGCTCAATATTTTCCATATAGGTGAAAACTCGGTATAAAACTTTGGATGAGGTTATCGAGGAAGGTGGATCAATTGGATTTCTTTCATCTGTGAAAACTGGAGTCAAGGTAATCGACATGACAGGCCCGGAACAACGTGTTTACAGTGGATATGACTCATTTTCATTGAAGAGCAGGTATTATTTGGTAAAATTGCTTCGAAGATTGGGTATAATAGTGCAGCAAGCAAACTTTTTTAAAAAGCTACTTATTCTATAGTTATAATAGGTAGCACAATTAGCTCTACAACATGTATTGTGTATTAGTTGTATAAATTAACCAAATAGACCTTACTATTGAATTAGCAGACCGAGCGATATCACGAAGATGAGGGGCGTACTCTAATGATTTTTGTGATTGTAACTATATTTGCAGAGTGAAGACTCTTAAGAACTGATGGAACACTGTTATTGTTATTGTTATAGTGATGCAAATTGGGTAGAGCTTAGTTGAGAATAAATTTGTAATTACAAAATTGCCGCCTAAATAGAAAATGACAATAACATAGCTTGGTGTAACCTACTTTCAAATGACAATTGAGCTGTAAATCTCAGTAGAAGGAAGGTAAACTACACCAGCGCTTTTACAGATTGAGGACTGGGACATCAAATATGCTCCAAAGAATTTCCCCCAATTTCTCTTCTTTTTATCCTTACGTTGCGTTTTTCTTCTTGACATTTTTTTCAGATCTAACTTCAATGACGTAAACGATCGTGACGTTTTTGATGTTCCGGAATTGATGTATAATTTAAATCTTCTTGTTGATTTGACAGAAGAGAGCATTCGCAGAAACGATAGCCAATTAAAATCCGTCAAAGTATATAGTTTATTTGTTGGTAACATAATGTTTAAGAAGATCAATCATATTGATGTTTCTGTCACATTAGAAACTCGCACATAAGCGCCAATATATATCAGTTCACTGTGTTCGGAAGAAATCTGATTTTACATGAAATAACATTTTTTTTTGTGATGAGTTGTAAAATTGACAGGTCGAAAAAGCTACGATTAGCGCTAAAAGTCAAAGAACTTGAACTGTTAAGGCAGTTTTCGTTCAGGATCGAACAACAGCTCTAGAGTATGAACGTACACAAGCTAAAGCCGTTTTGGAATCTGAAGAAAGAGATTCAAGACGAATTATGGAAGTCTATGAACTTATTGATAAGTGAGTTTTTGATACTACGCTTTGTTATATAAGCATAGATGTGTACTAATTTTCATTACTAAACAAAATATTGTAGTAATGCGTGGTGATGTTGGCATACTTTTTACTATGAAACTGAAAACAGAAAATGTATAGATTTCCGATGCGGAAAGGAGAAGATGTCCCATCTATTAACGAATGTCAGCAGCTCTTCGTTAAACTTCGTAGTGAATACAAAGAGGAATATCATCTGTTTAGCATAGAATCTCTCGCCGTTCCTCTTGTTCTTCCTCAGGCGTGTTTTTTATGCTTTTGTCGTGCTTTATAATGAATGAAATCTTCAAAAAATTGGATGTTTTATTTTTTAAAGAATTTATGGCTCAGATTGTCGAGTATTTTTCCAAATGGAGACCTCTTGATCCTGACCATCTTATCTATGGTGTTGACCTGATGAAGGAATGGCGAGACATTTTAGTAGACACTGAAAAAGCTTCTATGTTTGTAGGTTAGATATGAAGTAGATTTGTTGTAAGATTTTCCTTAGGTATTTATTCCTCGTTCTCAGATCGGCTTAGTGCTTATGATCGATTACTATGGGAAGGATGGCTACCATCACTCAGAAGAGCTTCGTTAGATTGGGATCCTCGTGACCAAATGGAACCTATGCTACGAATTATTGAGATTTGGTTACCAGTTCTTCCTAGCTGGATGAAAGAGAATATTCTTGAACAGGTAGATAGTATTTTTATTTCTCCACATTCGCATTGTTTATTTCCACATTTATTTTTGTAACGTGCAAAATTTGTCTTTTAAATGCATTTTATTACGAATTGTAAACCTCGGGTTTTCTTTTTGAGCGAAAATATATTTTTTATGACTTGAAAAAATTCCAGGTAATTGTTCCTCGCATTGATGACAGAGTCTCGTCTTGGGATCCTCTGACAGATAATGTGCCCATTCATTCATGGCTTGTGCCCTGGTTAGCTGTTCTTGGAGACCGTCTCCAGCCTGTTCTAGCCCCCATTAGACAAAAACTTGCAAAAGCACTTCGTATGTGGAACCCAACAGATCATAGGTATGAAGATTTCTTGTAGCATTTTCAGTGTAATATTGCATTCGAAATCCCACTGATGTAATAGTTCAAAATTTTAGTGCAATGGCTATTCTGAAACCATGGCGCGGAGTTTGGGCCCCGGCCACAATGTCGGCATTTCTTGCACAAAACGTGGTGCCAAAGGTATTTAAATCATCTGCAAATCGTTTACTAAATTGCTCAGTATTTCAATATACTACATAAAATGAAGTATTTTCTTTCAATGGCTATTTCCATGGTATGAACTTTGTTAATCAAAGTGCAAACATTATAATATACAAGTTTTTCAAACTTATCAAATTTTGCGCATCTAATCTACGTCAAGTTGTGGACTCCTATATCACCTTCAAATGTCCAGTGCTCTTTGGTTAAAAAGAAGTGCTTTGAAAATTGCAAACGTCAAAAGCAGCTAAGAATCCTTTGTCATTTCCAATAAATGATTTTAATTAGAGTGATCGAGAGTTTTTTTTCCTAGTAAATTCCAACTTATAGAATTACATCTGTCACATATTGACACGAAAGGGGGGAGGAGGACAAACAATAGGACCATGCTTTAGAAGCAGTTTGGTGGCAAATAATGAGATTGTGAATCGTTGCTTTTTCTGCTATTTTCCGATATTATGACCGAGTTAATACACATTCTTTTATCAACTATTGTCATGTATACAATCGTTCTTCAGATTATTCCATATTTATAATTTTTGTTAATTTTTTTGAATCAGTGATAATCACTCTTCTTGAAAAGTTCAAGTTCAATCATAAGTATGAGATATCAGACTCAGCCATTTTATAAGCTACGTTGGCGCTCATGCATTAATGATATTATCATCTAAGGATAGCGGATTAGCAATATTTTGAACATTCACCTAAAATGGGGTTTTTTTATGGAACCTAGCCTAGTCTCATTACCAAAAGGTCATTACCTCATTACCACTATTCTGTGTAATCTGACTATTCTATTTATTACGAAGGTAATTTCCTTTAACACCAAAAGTATTGACAATTGTAAGTTTGAACTCATACAGATTTCATTGGAACGATAAACAGCTTTTTTCTAGTTAGAAAAATGTCTTGACACTATGAATTTGAATCCCCGTGAAAACAAAAAATACGAAGAATGGTACGCATGTATGTCCTGGATAGGAATGATTTCGGCTGATGTTATAACAAGTGTCGTCACAAAATATTTTTTTCCCAGGGTTAGCTCTCTTTTTATAATTATTTCTTATGAAATTTGGAAATTTTTTTTCTAATTTGTGCTAATCAATAAAATTTTTAAAATTTCATATAGCAACATTGAAGCTTTTTTATAGTGGTACACTGCTCTCTGTCAGTGGCTTGATTCTCCTCGAGCTATTCTGGAAGAAATAAAGTTATGGTATCGAGAGTGGGATGCTCGAATTCCACCGCAAATACGTGATTTTCCAACTATTAAAGGTGTACTCGTAGTGATCTATTTATTTTTATTTTTATAGCGGCTCTGATAGTCATGATATGTAGTTGTCTTATATTTGTGCATTTTGTTTTCCAACAATGCTGATTCAACCACAAAAACCTTAGAGGGACTCAAACCCGTGTTTTAGATATCCGATATAGTGTGCCGCCGTTGATACCCAGGTACTCGTTCGGTGATCATTTAGTGCTTCACTTATTTTTATATGGATATATTATCAGCACTTTTTCGGTAACGGGTTGATAACGGCCAGAGCAGACACATGTAGGGTTGGGTTTCTAATCCCGCTTGACTATTCAAGTTTTAATTTACTCAGCTACTTCTCTCCTTCCATTTAGTAGGGTATTACCCATTGATGGTGTAAATCCTAAACTTTAACTTGGAAATTTTTATTACGGATGTAATATTCTTTATAACATTCGAAAATGGCAGGACTTTATAAATTTGTCCAGATTTCTTACTCGATTATCCACCGTTATCCAAGAAGTATCAGAAATGGATTTGCCATCGACTGTCATAATTGTTTCAGCTGTAATACTATTTAAACATCCACTATACTCTGGTATGTCCTGGTTTGTGAAAATAATGTTTTCGACCATTTAGAAAATCTTCGCAGAGGCATGGTCGCTCTAATGGAATCATCACAAGGGCTAAGAGTTTATTCTGCACCATCACAAGGGACCCTCACTCAACCTGCGCCACCTCCTCCACCCCTCACTGCAGCTATGAGGTATCAGTGGTTGTTATTAAAGTCATGCATATATATATATGTAAAATCTGAATGTGATGTATAAATTATTAAAATCAGAGTAAATACTGCAATACCAATGACATCATCGCATATGTCATTGAAAGAAATGCTTGAACGAATGGCTGCTCAACATGATCTCACTCACATTCCTCAGCGCGATCGTCTAAAAGATGGCAGACAGGTGAGTACGTAATCGTTTAAACTTTATGAAATACTCTTTTTTATTTCCTGTATCGTATTCGCTTGCTGTACGTAAAGATGTTTCAGGTGTACTGGTTTGGGACGCAATCTATTTATTTGGATCGAAATATTGTATATTTAATGGATACTCAGTCGTTTTCGTGGCGCCCAGTTGGTATGGAAGAATTGTTGCAATTAGCTGGAGTTAGCTGATCGTTTTTGGGATCTGCTCGTTTCCTTACGTCTTAGGTTCTTCCAGTTCAATGTTTCAGCCGACCATCTTTGTTTTCTTTTTCACTGTGAAATTATGAAATCAGCATCTAATGTCAGTTGTCCTCTTCTATTTATATTATACTCGGTTCCTTTAAAAAGTTTTTCATCGGGTAGATTTTCATGTTTTTCCTTTGGAAACGCTTCCATTTATTTGTTATTATTATTGTAAACTGTTTAACCATAATGAAGTAAATGGTACATAAATTTTATGCTCTTGTTTTTCATCTTTATGTTTTGTACCTTGTTATGGAATGTTCTTTTGCTTGTTTGAAAGTGATGTCCTTTATGTTTGCGTTTACAACGACATCTATCTGTCAATTGAACAGGGTGGTGTTTTTTTTATTTCGTTTTTTGACATCTTTATATTCTTGTACAT
>KN716534.1:50880-63667 GCA_000816705.1 Dictyocaulus viviparus
ATATATATATATATATACATATATATATTTGTGTTTATACGTTTATATATACATATATATATTTGTGTTTATATTTATAGAGTTGTATTTCAGACTACTGTGGTTGGAGTTAAGGCTGGAATATCAAGGGAGAAAAAGGAATCTGATAATAAAATAGGTAATCATATTTTGTGGACACGTTGTTTAGGAACGTATGATCCCGTTTACTTTTCGAATCAATGCATGATTTTTTTTACATTTTCTCTGACTAGTTGAAATTGTTTGTGAAACATTAATTTGGTCGGGCGAAACCTTTAGGTTTCCATCTTCAAATGTTTCAGATTCTAATAGAAAAGACAACATCATGCTCGCGCGTTCTAAATATCTATGTGATGTACAAAGGTGAACAACTTTTAAACTGTTTATTACCTTACGTTTACATTGAAAGAAGTCCAGTTTTCAGATTAAACGAAATGGATGCAAAACCTCATGGGATTCTGCAGAATGATGATGATGATATTGTTCACTTTCAAGTTCCGGACGACAATAGAAAAAAGGATGTCGTAGCTCACATTTCTAATAACCAAAAGAGTGCGTCTGTATGCAGATATGTATATTTCGACGTAGTATGCAAATTTTTTAGATATACATAGACTTTCAAACTACTTTATAGTTGAGGAGCAACGAATGCCAGCAACGAAGAAGGATAATTCCGGTCGCCTACTATTCGATGGCAGAATGCTTGACTACTTGCAACGTACTACACACGATGTGTGTAATTTCTATATACTTTTGATTACTATAAATACCGCAATAGTTTAGTCCTAAATTCCTTCTAGATAAATCATGTTAGGCTCGAGGATATTCGGCTTGCTGTCGAGGCGTTTAGCGCTTGCGTTTCGAGAGTGGGAGTGGTCATGGAATTGCCTAAATATATTATTAATGAGCAGGTATGCTTCTCTAAAGTTTTTATTGAAAATAAAATGTGACAAGATTACAGGGTGAGCATCACCAAAATGTATTGTCGCTTTCGGTAAAAACGCAGCGAACCTTAGCTTTGTCAATTTATCTAATAGTTTTTGTTCTCCAACATTGTTTTTCCTTACATACTTTAATGCGTATTTGCATTAAATCAGACTGATTTTACGATCATTCTGTCGAATTTTATACTTTTAGGCAATATTTTATGGAACTGTGCGACTTTGCTTTGAGCGACTTGGGAATGTTTTTATGACATTGGCTACGGGCGAGGTGGATTTTATAATTGTTAACATTTTGCAGTATATGTTGCGACATCAATCTTTTATTCGATTCAAAAGAACTTTTCTTATGTATATACCCTTATGTATTTATTATCTACAATCTCATTCTTATTTTCTTATTATTCTCAACTTCCAAATTGTTCGATGTTGAAGCTGAAACAGAAGCGAGAACCACTATAAAGTGCTTGCAGGGAAAATTTTGAGTTGAACTGCTCGAAGCGAATGCTAAAAGCATTTCATAGATTTAGTTCATAGTAAAGACAGCGAAAAATAGTAAAATGTAAGCTAGATGATACAATTTGGAAGCACATTTTCGCAATGGGATGCCCAATCATTTCACTAAAAAAATGGTACGATAATCAACAATTATGTTTAAAAAGCTGGCTGGGAGCATAGTGGTCAAGAAGCTTTTGATTAGATCCTTATAAGAATGTTATGATGGAGTACTCTTGATTATTTTCCAGTGTTAACGCCATCACTTAAAATTACATATCTACTGTGAAAATATCGACAACAGCATCTTTCGAAATAGCGGAAAAAATTTTCAATAGATCTTTCTTTTCAGACTAAGGTAGATTCAGGACAAAAAGAACAAGAATCAGGGAAAACTGTGTTCAAAAATATCAGGCGATACCAGGCGCCCCTCAAACAATACCTGTCCAGCATATTGACGGTAATTATGGTATTTTGTTGCAAATTTAGAACCGTTAATACTCAAAGAAGAAGAAGAAGTAATACTCATTAATACGTAATGAAATCTACTAATTAGAGCTGGCTTCTCTAGAACTTTTGATTGTTGACTAGTTATACATGTGACGCTGCATTGGATATTTGTATTGATTCATCTAAAGTCAGAAATGTTTTTTACAACAAATTATTTTAAGTTTAGTGGCTTGAATCAAATTATATATTATTATACAAATTATTTTTAGTGGCTTAATTTATTCTTATGATGCATTAACTGTGCTATCTTGGAGGGGACATACAAGTGTTTTGTTTCAAAATCACACGAGATATATTGAATCAATTTACTTCGTACGTCGTAACACCTTAGGGTGCGTGGCGCCGTGGTAGTAATTACTGTACCTTCATACAAGATATCGATCCACAATTCGATTCTGCAGCAGGGTCAACCATTCCTAATCATTGTGTAGGAAATAAGTACCAAAATTTATTGGATAAAGAAATATTGCTGGTCACACCAACTCATTGTACAGATCAGATTCACATTTAAACACCGCATTACATTCAAATCGTGTACGAGGCAGGTGCATTCCAGGAGGAACGGTCAAAGTCAGATCTATACCCTTATCTCAAAAGTTTCCAGGATCGGCTATCCTTTAATCTCGGCATTAGTAAATTCAATATCTTGACTGTAGCTTTGTTTAGCAGTACTCGAGGTTGGGAAACAGTGTTTTATTGAAAAGACAATACAACACAAAAACAGGCTAACGTTTCAGCAGAATCGCTTTCATCAGAGCCTAAAAAAGTCTACGTCAATTGTGTGGTCTATTCAATCAAACACTATCGTTAATCTTGCAGAAGAAAAACCCTAATCTAAAGTTTTAACACCCAGTCAAACCCATATCATCCCAAATACTCACCTATAAAATGGTTTTCTGTGTTGTGTTGTCTTTTCAATTGAACACTGTTTACCAACCGCGAGTATTGCTAAACAAAGCTACAGTCAAGATATATCCTCATCTTTTACTTCTGCTTTAATAAAAAATTCTCTACTATTGATTTCTATGAGCCTTTAATGTTAAGGATATACTGTTATAGTTTGTGAAAAACATTCAAACTTCTGAGGTCATTGTTTCAACATTAAAAGCAATACGTGCAATTGTTGATCTTTATGCCCTATTCAAAAAAATTGCCAAGAATCTAACTAAGGTATGTGATTTTGTATGTTCTAGACATTTATAGACATACTTTTATTGTGTTCGATTTCCTAAAGGTATTAGTTTGTATATGGTCGCGAAAATCTTGGAATTGTCGTGTAGGAGCATACGTATGCATGATGAAACTTGTCAAAAATCATCCGGAGCATTTCGTCGTGTTGTATAAGGTGGTGTGATAAATACAGCTTATGAGGTTTTTCGGTATGTTTACGCAAATTTTTAGTGTTGTTATCTTGGATTCGTGTCCAGTTCTCGTCATGTTACAGATGCGACGTGGCCCCTTATTCATTTTGCCCACAGGTAATACGTACTACTTTTGGTGTCTTTATTAGAAATGATTACAGTTGGATTTTGAAATCTATAATACTTCTATATTATATCAATTATGATAAGGTTATCATGGCGTTCTTATATACTCATGTATATAGCGCGCCAAACCGGACATTTGTATATGTTCGAGTTTCGCTTGTGGTCCCAAGTTTTCCACTAACACTGCGTCAGGCTGTATACATTTATTCTTTTTTTCGTCCATTTTCTATCCATCTCTGTTCTCCACATTGCGACGTAATTATGCCAAGTATTAATTTAATTTCCAGGACATTCGCTGAACTAACGGTTTTACATCCAAATTTAGCGTATCCCTATGCATTTGTGTATATTCGTCAGATAGCTATACATTTAAGGAATGCAATAATATCTAAAAAGCGGAAGGTTAGTGCTCTGACGTGTGACTCAATGCTAATTTAATCGTCTAGTTTTATTCAGGATATGGTACAAACAGTATATAATTGGCAAATAATGCAGTGTTTATATTTATGGACACGAGTTCTTTCGAAAGCACATTCTGTCTATGACTGCGAAGCTATTTCCGAACTTTGTTATCCACTTACTCAAATTATCTATGGAATGCTAAAGTGAGTTGTAACAATGCAACTTTATTATATCGCTGTTCATTATTTGAGAAATGTTGAAGCTTACAATGTTAGAAGAATGTTTACGGAAATTCTTTAACATGATTTTTTAATCTACTATCTTTTCCATTGTCACTTCAGAATGGACCATTGCTTGCAACATGATCATTTTTCGTTAATATTTATTTTATTAAGAAACCAAAAGAGATTACTTGACTAAATTTTTGAATTTTTTTTTAAATTTTGTAAAGGTCAAAAACAAGAGATAGTTGGAGGGTGCTAAGTCCAGGAAATATGGTGGATGCCACAGATATTTGAAGTATCGGGATGTATTCGTGTTCAACGTGATGTCGTGGAGGTTGTTGAATGCGTATCTGATCTGTACAGTGACCTTACTTGACCACTCTATTGAACAACTAATACACAATCACCCCGTTCTATAAGGACCATCTGATCGAATTGTCATCAACATCAGAAGAGAAGTTAGGCAAGATCGTACTATTTCGCGTAAGCTATTCACAGCGACTCTTGAGAATATCACGCAAACATCAGAATATGACGATTTGGAAGCGAAAATCAACGGTCGGCAACCTCACCACCTTCGATTCATCGGTGACATCGTATTCTTTACATCAAACATCGAACAAACGAAACAAATGTTAGCCGACTTTTTCAGTGTTTGTGGAGAAATTGGCCTTATGTTAAACCTCAAGAAGACGATATTTATGGAGAACGGATCCGTTTCTGATGTCTTATTTATGTTTAACAAAAAGAACACCTCAGAATGTTCAAGGGTGTACTTAAGTCGTGTGATCAATATGATGAACAACATACCACGAAAACATATGAAAACGAGCAACTTGGAGAATATACAAAACCATGGAAGACGTAGTGAAAAGAACAAAGAAGACAAAACTCGTAGCCCACCTTTTTGATACAATTCTTTTTACCTTAACGTATGTCTCGGAAACATCAATGGAACATCAAACGAAAATCAGGATCAATGATCACTGAGCGCAAGCCAACGTTCCATCAAAAGGGTGATGCTATGCGTTTCTCGTAGTTTACAATGGAAAGATGGAATCCGAAAAAGCGATTGGGGATGCGATCGTACACGAAAAGCTTTTGAAAATTGAGTGGGCCGAACACGTGATGCGTATGCATGATGACCGGTTTATACGACCTCTAGTGATTTGACCTCATTGGCATCAAACGGTCCGCAGGAAGACCACCATCCTGATGGCTAAACCTCTTCAAGAGAACCCTCTTCACTAGTAAACGTATCCTTAGAGCGAAAAATGTATTGCGCTACCCTAGCACGCGGTAGGAAGAAGATTTATTGGTGCTCGCTCGAATCATCGAAAATCGAGGTAATCAGTCACGTAAGTGTTTGGCGTTAATTCTTAAGGAAGGTAGTGGTTTAGTCAGTACAACTTACAGCTTGGAACCGTAAACCACTTACTGTTCACATATCTTGTATCCTTATGTAAGTCTTATGCTAATCTTAATGTAATCCATTCGCTACCAATATTTTTGGAAAATATTCTAGATTATACCAATCTCTTCGGTACGTCCCATTACGGCTTCATTGTATTTCTCTCCTCATTCAAATACAGGCTAATAGCGGCACTTTTGTGCCGACAATAGCATTTGCCGCAGACGTTAGTTATTTATGCTTACATGTCACCCATGAGTTCTAACGTGTTTTTTCCTTGAAGAAAGTTTTTAAGCTATTAAGCGACGTGGAGCTCATTTTCGCGAAAAAACTAAGGACAATGAAAGATGTCAAGGCTGATTTAGAGTGCACTTTGAAGGTTGTTATTACAATTATTACCTTCTTTATGCCCATTAAATTTTACTGTTGCAACAAAACCAATCTATCTCATATTTTTTGCAGGTTAGTATAAAAGTACTTGAAGACGCTTCGTGGCGAACAAAGCTATGTGATCATCTGTTTCGGATTATACTGCAGGTTCGTGAAGTATTTGAAGACGAATGTCGTAAGATAAACTTTAATGCTGATCAATCCATGTCGCGGGATGAGCTTACGTATTTTGTGTTTAATGTGATACTATGGATATGGATAATGCGAGCCTGGTCTACACAGTGACTTGAGTTGACCGCTGGTAACCAAGTCAGTGATGTTTATATTACCTGGATTTAAGTGGTAACAATTTGCCGATTCCGGAGAGGTGGTAGGCTTGGTAACCAGATGCGATTCTGCGTATAATTTTGGCACCTCGACCACTGTGTTACTTACCCTTTACGGTTTTACGGTTATGAATTGTGAACAAAAACCGTTATTTCAGGCCGCACACCTTGTTAGCGCGCAACCGAGTTTTCCCGATATCATTGCTCCAATAACGTTCAGGGTATTTTAGTTTGCATTATGTACCACTTTGCAAATTTATCCTAAATCTGAAAAATACGCATTGAGAACGTCTTTAAGAAAAGTGAGCTTATGATTACAGATACGGAACTCCCTTCGGAAGATCCGTTCGATTGAATTTGTAAAGAACCTTCGTACGTTGCTAGAAAAATTAGAAGAGCATGCTGAATTTGTCGAGGAAGTTCTGATTGCGAAAGAACTCAATATCAAAGATGATATGAAGACTGTTAAGATCCTACGTTCATTTTCACTCTACATTATGTTGAAACATTAAAAGTTTTATTATTTAGATGTCATTAAAGCACGATCTTAGCATTCCGAATTCACCCCTCGGAATATACTTCCGGCAGTGGGAGAAGATATGGCATACGAAAGAAAGACTAAATTTGAAGGTGAACGGCATGTTCCATTTCTATGACTTCTTGATGAATTAACTTATTCATTACAGGAGAATAAAAACAAGCGAAATTCACAACAAGAACGACCGAAAACAAGTATCAATCCAGAGGTACTAGTTAATTTAAATAATTACTTTAGGTTTTTATCTTCACAGCAACTTTCTAGGCTATAGACGCAGCAAAACCTAGGAAGACATGTAAGCTTGTGACAACAGTAGCAAACGAGGACATCTGTGACCAGTTTGATGACATAGAAACCTGGAGTGACAGCAGCTAACCGCTGCAGCGTACTGTGTTTATGGATCCGCATATAGTCGCATTAAAATCTGAGCCTCTTCCATTGCAACTGCTCCTCAAAAGCAACGTTGCCTGTTATCCTTGATGATACCGTGCACCTCTATATTAGTTTGTGCATAGCTCCACAATTGAAGATATTCTGTTCAACTGTTGGTGCATATGACTTAATTGTTTAAACATTGACAGCGTTTATAGGTGTTGCAACGATACCTAAGGATCTACCAGCTATGTTGAGATCATCCAGAGTACCCAATGCAGTATAATCCTCGACGTCATACTTTTCTCTTTTTAATACACATCGGACATACACTACTTTTCGCTTATTAATACAGATCGGACATACACTCTGAAATGGCACGAACATCTTTAGTTCTTACAGCAAAAGTCGAACATAATCCAAATAGTTACATCAAATTCATGGGGGTTGCAAATCAACAGAAGATGTATGCTATCCCAAGTACATAAATAGCACAAAATTCACAAAGTAAAACTAAAATTGAAAAATAGGGCGTGAGAACAAAGGGTATCGATAGCTAAGCAGTAGTAGCATCTTTATTTCACTTAGAACACTTGACATGACGTTCCAAAAGCAGCCATGACCTGAAACAAAGTAATTCGCGATATACTGAACATATTTTGACTAATCGTTAAACCTATACGGATAAATTAAAATGGATCCCAACAGCGCAATTTCAAAAGTTGATAACTAGTGTTGTAGCACTAGCGTTACGGATAGGACCTACATGTCATTCATCATTAGCACGGAAAAATCCAGCAAAGCCACGACGACGTTTTGGGATGCTCGACTCGGCTTCTTCCTCACTTATTTCTCTAATGACAGGTCCCGTATAGCCTCCAGCAGACCTACTCACACGAGCAGAAGGCCTAACACTATTTGCCGACCTAAAAATTATACCTAAGTTGTCGGAATCAGGTTGTACTAAAGGCAAGCCTTGAAAGACCTTTCTTCTTCTTCATCATCTTCTTCAGGCAACGTTATAATAGGTGCACTATCTCTAGTTCTCAAATTCTCTGCCGCATTCGCAGACTGATATCGATGACCTGTAGTTGAAGATCCATCTCCTAATGCACGCCTGGCATTACTAAAAATAGCGACAAACAATAAATTATATGATTCCATTGGCTTATCTCAATCGCAAAAAAAACAAGACGTACGTATCATTATAGTTCATATTTGCTCTTGCCCTTGATTGGAACTCACGATCGAACTCCTCTGCAGCAGCTGTAAATTCAAAATGTGTACGTCAAAACTATCTCACTTTTGAGAATTTCGATATCATTACCTGATATAGGATGAAATAAACTTTCTTTTATCGCAGCACCAAGTTTTATCAAATCAGTCTATATCACGATGTTGAGATTTACAGACTGTAGACAATTATGCTTGTTTTGCTTTTCGAACCCTACTATTTCCTACCACAAAGAGAAAAGAAAAAACAATGGCACATACAAACCTTGAGCACAGACGTCTTGGCCTACTAAGAAAAGTCTCGACAACACCCACAAAAAAAGCATAATTTCCCCTTGACTAACCTTCATCAAGATTCACGAATCTTTGCTGGCGACGGACTTTACCATCCTTATCTCTTTTTTTTTCAATAATGTGTGTACGATCACCAATCGTATGACCAATAGCTACCTCCTCTCTCGAACCATCGCGCACACTTCTGCAAAACGACCTAGTAATAAGAGTCTATATCTGGCAAGTCCTATTAACCTTCTTGTCTCCTTAACGTCCCCACTTTTCCGTACCGAATTCTCGATTACTCTTGGTTGCCCATCGTTCCCAAAAGACACCATTGTTGATTGTGAGTAAACATGAGAACGAGGATCATTCATTGCTCGTTCTTGCATATCTTCCTTGAACAATTCAAAAATGAAGTTTATACAGATACATTCAAACTAGTTGCAAAGAAGCTAATTGACCATTGCGCTAAAAAGACCTCCAAATCCTCGAAATGGATCGAATGGTCGAGCCATTTGACGATTAGGTGAACCTCTTGGACCCTGTAAATTTCTTTTTATTTGTTCAACTTAACTTTCTAAAAAATAGTTCTTGTTAAATCTAGTAACTAGCAAACAACAAACAAATGTAGAATTATGCTCAACCCAATCTGAGAAATTCTATGTGAAAACAGCTTATAAACATAAATTCCGAAAGCAGTAAAAAAGCAATGAATCAACTGGTGAAATTAAGTTTGGAACACCTAAAAAAACTATTTTACGACAGACAGGAAAGCAACAAAATCACTTTGGTGAACCAGTTTTTATATGGACTTCCGTCGAAGTGACTATGCATGGTGGAAGAAAATTCCTTGGCAATGCCGTAAGCAAGCAATACTCAGGAGAAAAAATACTCTTTTTAAAATAGAATGGAAGATATAGCTTTCTCTAGCGCACAATACAACCCCGATATTCAAGGGCTACGATCAGTATCATCACATGCACTCCAATCGATGGCTTTGCAGATTCTTCATAAATTAGAAAGGAATATAGACGATTATAATTGATCAAATGTCAGTAATCTGGTTCAATTTTTTGAAAAATAAGGTTCAAAAAAGTGGTGAAGATTGTAGTTCGGCTGCAGCACAACTAACAATGCAAACCATTAGTAGAACTGCAGCCATAGCAATATTTTAAAAGCATTTATGATAATAAACATGCAAAAAACCACTCGCGTTTCTTACAGGTTGTGAGAAATTCTCGAGAACCTTAAAAACAACTCGACCTGTTACACAACAATTTAGATGTCAGATTTGCGAGCAAGTAACAAAATTGCTATTGAAACCTGTCTTCTGAAGAAACCAAGTTTAAAACCTACATCTGTGTCAAAAAAAAATTACCATGCCAACCCTAATCAAATATATTAACTTTCCACTTCATTACAAGACTCAATAAACATCAAAATAGCGTTGACAGTTAACCGGTCGTACCACTGATGACCAAAGTTGAGAAGAGATTGCTCTTGAGTGCTACGCATATCACACTTTCAAAACTCTTTCAGGCGAACCCTCTTTCATACACAAATAAAATCAGATTCCAAAACTTCCTGATTACCTCAAGCATTCCCATCCCACCTAACATTCCAAACGGATCCATCATTGCATTCATCATGCGGTCCATTTCGCGAAATTGACGTTGGATATTTCTTAAAAAATATGTCTTTAATTGCAAAAATGTATACAGAGAATTTTATACCTGTGAACACCAAAACCAAAGAAATCGTCATCATTGAACATATTTGACCCGAAGGATGGTGGAATTAAATTGACCTGTAAGTTACTACCATTATTGGTATTAAAACTCAATAGATCACCTAAGCATGCACTCCACTGCAAGAAATACACATTAAAGAAAAAAAAGTTCTGAAAAAGCAGGATTAAATCGATACAGAGAACACAGTCATAAAAGAGTTGCCATTTCTTCCAATTCAAAAATGAAAGGCAACCTCAGAGGAAAAGTAGGCAGTGTGTATAAAGTAGTTTTACTAATTTGACTAAAAAAAAATAGTCCCAATCACGCAACCGCCGAGTTCCACATAGATGATGGTATTCTAATGCTACAGCTAATCAGCTGATATTGACATCATCGTTCTCGAACATTCACGCTGGCAGATAGATCGTTTCAGGACCTATGGTGTTTATCATTATGAAGAACTCGTCCACAAGATTTCACATCGTGCATACATTTCGTAAACACGGAATTGATTGGTTTCGTCGTTTGGTAGTGAATAAGGGGTAGGTCGCAGGTTAGTTGCAATTCTATGATGCCTTAAATCTGTTTCTGTTTGGCTTGATATGGATGCAGGCTACTGTGTAATTTGAATCCGTAGATCAAAATTGTTGAGGTATATCACGCGCCACTAAGCATTTGAAAAAAGACGGTATTTGGGATCTCTTAGATGAACATGTTCCTTATTTCGAAAGATCAGCTTCATGAAATTGCAGATGTGAGGGCAAATTTAGTGTTTGTAGTCGTCTTTGGGTTTAAAGTATATAGGTACACTTAGATTCCCAGATGCAAGTGTGTTGCAAAACATGTGTTATTGTCAATTTTGCAAGTAACATCCATGAAAATGATTCAGATATGTTACGGTGCTACTTGTCGGTGACTATTTTGATTTGGATTACGCAAATATTTGTCTAAAAATGTAGAAAGTTTTTTGTTTTAGATAAATCTATGCCTGGCGGATAGAGTAGTTAATGTGTGGTGAGTGCATATGAGGTATGATCATGTACATCGATTCACCACTGCTTTGTAGCTGGCGATCGCATAGGACTTCCTAAAAACTTAACAGGCATAACACATCTCTTAAGAGACCACAGAGAATGCGCTCACTTTACTAATTAGATTCTTAGTGCTTAAATATCTGGCGCAAAAAACGCTTTTATACATTCGAAATGTTAGTTTATTAACGAGTGTTTCATCCTTCTCAATCATATGCCATAGAGTCTAATTCCTTTTTTCCGAAATAATCTTTCGAAATACAGTGAATGTTGGTATTATTATATGCGACTGCATTGCTATGAACTCCCATTGCTGACGCTTCTTTTCACAATTTTCGTTCGCCACTTTCTATCGTGAACTAGACGTTATCTTATTGGTGATTTTTGATCCGGTTTGCCTCAGAATATTTCGGTCTACCTAAGCAGTATTAAATGTCGAGGAATTACAGCTAAAGCTAAATTACTGGAATTGTAGTGATCACAGGAAGGTGTCCATAACGGTTGGATCAACGTATGTGAATATATCTGGATATTCAGAGTCGAACTTCTTTAGAGCATGGTCATGATTTCATCTTTATTCATTTTTTTTTCTGAACGGCCTATGAAGTTTGCTAAGTTTTAGACCTAGGAAGTTATTTATTACACAAATATATATAAGGGATCTATAATAAATGTATTCTATTAAACCTGCGAAGCAAGCAAAATTTGTTTTTAATAGGTATTTTTAAGAATGTCGGGACATAAAACTGTACATAAAGAGGAAGAAGGAACAAGTCGAAGGGACAGTGAAGAAACGATATCGAGCAATTTAAAATCCCCACATAAAAACGATTTCTACAGCCGCTTTATAGACAGCTTCCAAAATGCTTTGAGTGCATTGACAACAAGTAATGTGAATGCAGGTACAGCTTGGTTTTTATCGAACACAGTCAATTAGTTGTTATTTTAGTATCTAAGCATGTGTACTGCAACCTTGTAAGTAGTAAACATTCTTCATTTACGTTCTTGTTATTTAAATATGCAAAACAGTGTGAAATGGAATTTATCTGGTAAAATAAAAGCGATGCATAACAGTATTTCAACGAGAGAATCGGCGATGATGATTAACAGGAGTATTCAAATGTTTTCATGTTCATCGAGGTCCTCGTTTTGCAATCACTCAGGGCTTCATGTATTTGTAAGACATCAATCGACATTCTCCCACTAACGAGTTCGATGTAGTAAGTCGATGTCGGCATTATATTCAGGCTGCCCATCAGTAACACAGCAGACCAGATATCTATCGGTACAAAATCTAGTCTTGCTTGAATTGGAAGTCTTCCTATGATTGATAAGATAAGGTTGTTTTTTGCACTTTCGTTATACTTCGATTATAATTTTTTGTTGCAATGGTGGTGATTATC
>KN716534.1:63767-95592 GCA_000816705.1 Dictyocaulus viviparus
GTGATTATCTATATCGTCAATATCCATTTATCATTTGAATCGCGTAAATTTTTGTTGATTATCGGCAAAACCAGATGGACGCCTCCGAACCCCTTTCTTTATTTCTATTATGGACTAGAATATTCTCTAAGATTTGATGTTAATGGAATCTCATCGTTTCCATCTTGCCTGCGAATGAGACCATTCGCGTGCAGTGAGTATTCCAGCCCATTTGATTCTCCTTAACTTGGTATATAAAGCTGCTTCTCTAATTTTTGATCCTTCGGAACATCGAACACTTTGTACTTCCTTGTAGGGGGAGTGCCTATCATCACTAGGGAACACCTAATTTCGCACATTAATTTTTTTATCATGCTTTTTTAGCACATAAATGTCCGATGTATATATTAGAGCAAGAAGCACCGTGAACTCGAAACATATGTTGGAAATTCTTGTTATTGTGTATTCCTCAAGCTGCTCGTTCTCTTCTGCCGAACGAAATTTGATAGCGGTTTCTGACGCTAAGGTTTGTGCATCTTACATGCAGATGGTCGCCTTTGTTTAGTCAGCTTAGTTCCGCTCCACTATTTTAGCGGCCACTTTTTACTGGCCCTGTGAAACACTGTCAAACGGGTAGCATTTTCATTGTCAGAGGAATGAAGCCTTTTTATTTCATCCAAGTACCTTACATTTGCTGGTTAAAGGTTTAGCTTTCTTTCTTTTTTCTTTTCTTTCATCTTGCCAAGCTTTCTTATGTAGTTAGAGTTAGTTACTCTTATGCATCTTGCAGGTCTACTCCATATTTTGAAGCCGATTAAAGTTTATTTATTCCATATAGTTTTCCATGTATTTCCTACTTTATCAATTGCTGCTTTAAGTATACATGAATGTACTTGTACATACAGAACGTATGAGCCAATTCAGCATGCCAGTGTCCATCTCCTCAATTTACTGGCCTTTCAAAGTTTTTAATCTGCGACTTATCATATCTACCCCATGCGGTAACGCCACGTAGCTTCAAGGTTAATCGACTTGTTTTTTGTAAAGTGGAGATCAGCGATGCTCTAATCTATAAAGCATACTTTGACGTTGATCAATCCTTAATGAAGGATGCTCCTAAGCGTTCTTATTTAATGTGATATCGTGTTGGTGATTGGATGCGAGCTTGGTCTATACAATAACATGAGTTGACAATTCACTCTTCAGCGTGTCATTGCTGTCTTTTTTACTCAGATGTTCCCGGTACTAATTTACTGACCCTAAAGGGATAGTGAGTTTGATAGACCTGGGGAGAGTACGCGAACCTGATTCTGGCATGCGTATCACAGTCGAACCTGCGCCATGCATCCTCTTAAAATTTTGAGCCACAGAACTGGAAATTTCATACGTACGCCAACTTTTCGAAAGCTTTTCTTGCAGTATTTTTATTATTCAGATGGGCGATACTCAAAGAAATCCAAGCTCAACTCGTTTTCGTTGGAAGGCATTGCTGATTACAT
The DNA here is from genome assembly GCA_000816705.1 of Dictyocaulus viviparus. NCBI lineage: Eukaryota > Metazoa > Nematoda > Chromadorea > Rhabditida > Metastrongylidae > Dictyocaulus > Dictyocaulus viviparus. Next base: position 65,246 of record KN716534.1, read on the forward strand.
TAAGTCACAATGTCCTTGTAACATAATAGTAATGAGTGGCGCTGGTATTTCCACATCTTCTGGAATTCCTGATTTTAGGAGTCCAGGTTTGTGAAGGGAAACTTTTGCATATATCAGTCGACTTATAAAAATGTGAAGTATTTTCAAAGCAACGGGAGCATTTTTAATAAAGTATTTTAAGGAAGTGGGCTTTACAATAATTTGAAGAAGTACAATCTTCCTGATGCTCAAGCTATCTTCGAAATTTCCTTTTTCCATCGGAATCCCAAGCCCTTTTTTGCTTTGGCTAAGGAGCTTCTTCCTGATAATCTCAAGGTAGTTTTTCTACAATTTTACATCCCTTATCTCTTCTTCTTTTTTTTTTTGTATTCCGTAATTCCGTGTATTTTAAGCCAACTCTCTGCCATTACTTTGTAAGGCTGTTAGAGAAGAAAGGACTATTGCGAAGGTGGTATACTCAGGTAAGGCAACTGGCACATTAATATTTATTTATCAACTTTTTGTACTTTTCCATCGACATATGTTATTATAAAGCTTTGTTGCTTGCATGCGCGTAAAATGTCTGTGTTAGTGCGCACACACACATGTATATAAAGGCATCTTAATTTTTAAGATACATCTATATGCATGCTTCTGGAATTGCAAAACTCAAACTTCTACAGTTTTTTGTTTATTTTCTACCAATTTTGTTAGGTGATAGCGGTTTTGTCGTTGTATACCTAACGATGCTGAGTGAATCACAAAACTAGAAATCTTTGGCGAAACTCGAACAGGCGTCTGCAGATTTTCAGCTTGGTGTGCTATCAAGTGCACTACCGAAGTTACCTCTATGCTACCATTCAATTCTTCATTTATAATTTCTAAGTGGATATCTTATCATTAATCCCCCTTTGGCGGTTACCATCTGGTCATCAGATTTCCGATTTTGCTAAAGCTAATTGAGAGGTTATATATTGGGTTATCCCGTTAATATCGGCTTAACTTAGCTTAATTGGATGTGGTCCCGATATCGGCTCGCCGGTTAATAGGCGAATGCAGACAGGTCGTTCACTTAGAAATCAAATGTAAAGCATTGAGTTGTCGAAGAACGAGGAAGGAATTCACTAGTGTAATTGGTGGCACACTAGAACGGATATGTGCTGACGTGGATTCGAGTCCTATCTGAGATTCTATGTTTTGTACTTTTCCCAGCATCACTAGAGATATCAGCTTCATTGAGGACATTTTACAAATCATCATTACACAAACAATTTGATTGACACAGAATTAGGGTTGTCATCAGTGTGCTAAAATGTTATTTCAAAACTTGCGTATTCACTATTTGATTAGTAATGTAGTACGGCTTTTGTTAAATTGACGTAGTATTTTAACACAAAAACATATGTCTTCAATACAACACGGATTGTTGTTCACATAATTAGCATGATTCGATTCATAAATAAGCTCATACTATATCTATACTGCGGAATCTTTTGTTTTTGAATTTTCGTATTTCTGTTATTTTTTGGAGTGCTATAGTTTTCACTGTAGCACAACATCTTTTAGAAAATTTCGCAACTACATAGAGATGATTGAAAGCGAATTGCTATTTTGATAGGCTAAGTTATGACATTGAAGATTTTTTCTTGAACGGGCTACGCAGTAGTCTTCAATGTATTGTCTTGATTAAGGTTAAATGTGCTTTAGCACTGGTATGGGTCGATTCTTCCGTTTACGTAACACTGCTTCTAGTCTATCCCTGATAATGGCTATTGCCATCATTTTCTCTTAGTTATTTACAACACGTTAATGAGCTGCAAACAAAAATTTTACATTGCCTTTTATATCTTTGAAGGTAACTCCATTTATCCTTCCTATATTTTCAATTCATCAAAGCAAATGTATTTGCAGAATATCGATTCTTTGGAGTTTTTAACTGGAATGCCAGAAGATAAGGTAGTTACTGCTCATGGTTCATTTTGTACTAGCACTTGCACTTCGTGTGGGGAAAAATATGACTTGAAGTGGCTAAGAGGTAAGGAGCAGTTCTTTTAGCGGAAAGAGTAGAAGGTTTTAGTAGATTTCTGATCAAATAAATACGTTTTTAAGGGATTCTGAAAAGTGAGGAATGTTTGGTACCCATATGCTATAAATGTAAAGGTGTGGTGAAGCCGGACGTAACATTTTTCGGTGAGAGTTTACCGACACGGTTTTTCCAATGTGCGATTTCTGTGAGTTTTGACATTCAATGTTGTCTTTGTCGAAATCAACGTTTTGATAGGTATTTTAGGATTTCCCTAAGTGCGATCTATTACTTATTATGGGAACCTCTCTGGTTGTACAACCGTTCGCTAATCTGGTGAATGAGGTATATTGTTCCTGCTAGTTTTCTTCCTTTTTTGCATGAGTTATTGGTATTTATTATTTTATTTAGCGCATTTTTCTATAATTTGAACTCAGTTAGCTGCAGCTTTTCTTCGTCTATTGTACGTGTTACACATATTGAATTATCTTTATATTCTTGTTTATCTCTCCAATAACGATTTATGTGCTGCGAAAGTATATTTAAATGGAGTTAGTTCACCGGCTAGTTTTTTTGCTACAACCCTGTTTCTTTCATGCCTTATTACTTGAGTGAACCATTTCCACACCCAGAGATGTGGGCCCCAGCAAGCTCCAACTAGTTTTTTCTTGCGCGGCTCTAATCCGGCTTTGTGTTGTTTTTCGGGTATATTTAAGGAGACACGTTTCAAGCAACCTGTGAGTGTTTCGTAAAATTTTTGTCATAGTTGAGATGTCAACCCAAATTTCGGATGCGTAACTAAGCGCTGAGAGAACTGTGGAATTGAAAGGATAAGTAGGTATTTTAGGATCTGTCAGTTCTTCAATAGTGACTTCTTTAATGGGTCATAACACAGCTCATGCGTCACTGCTTCTTCTACACATATCTCGTCTTTCATATTGTTCTCTGCTTTGATAGATTGTCCAAAGTATACGTAAGATTTGAATTCATTGATTTGAAAACCATTATCATGATTTCAATTTCATCACACCATGGGTATATGCATTGCGTTTTCTTCCTGTTTATTCGCAGTCCTATCTTCTTTCCAGTTTCTTTTAATTTCTTCAACATCATCTCTGCTTCTTCTATACGTGTCGAAAATAAGATGATATCATATGCGAAACGCAGGTTTGATAGGATTTTTCCACTCATTCGAATGTCTCTTTTGTCTCAATTATCCATTGCAGTGTGGTAGTGAAAAGCTTTGGCGGAATCGAATTGCCTGTTGAGTTCCGTTCCCAACCTGATTCTTCTTTCTTCCCAACCATACTATAATATCCGTCTATTGGAAGGTTCTGTCCGTCTATATGGCAACAATTGATACCTAAGCTATGATTATTTGACGCATGCTAGGCTCTCTATTTTTATCATTTAATGTGTGCATACTAAGGTAGCAACACAATAAAACCAATGTTAACTCATGTTATTCTTAAGTGCGAAGCAATAATTCATCCATGACTATTGGCAAAGTTAATTGGCGTCACTGAATCTTGGAATTTTGTACGAATTTTAACTTTGAAAAAGTGCTGAAGAAACATGTGTAAATTTACTGAAAGTGTTCTGTATAGGTGCAGTTTCTGATAGGATATACAAAAGATTATTCAGATAAGTTGAAGTTGTTGATTTCAAGCTTCCTGAAAAGTCACATTTCAGCAACCATCTTTGATCGAAAACGATAGTGTTAAGATTATATTGCAACAAGATTAATTTTTGGCAGCATTGAAAATTGTACAAAAAGTTTATTTAGTTTAGAAAACCGTTTATGACGGTTTTTGGAAGATAGGGTAGCTGTGGAAATATTCAGGGTGGGTGTTACATAACTTCAGCTGGATGGTGGGAATCAAAACTGGATCACCTAAGAAAGCACTACTTCAAGGAAGATGGGATTTTTTGAACGTGGAAAAGTTGTCCTTTTACGTCTAAACTAAACATGATTTTGAATAAAAGAATATTGTGCGTTTAGTGAACACTCGGGACCAATTAATCTAAAGCAGCATTACGAGAAAAAAGTCCACCGAGTGTAAGTAGGACAGTGCATAGTGCTACTCCAGGCCCTTGATGTTTCACTGACTTCTCATAAAACTGGAGAACTAGGCTTAGAAATTCTGTCGCATATACGGTATTCCTTGGATCTAATACCTCCAACTACCTTTTGTTTTTGGCCTTGAAAATTTTTCGAAGGACAAAAAATTCAGGAATGAAGAAGATATCAAACAAGTTTCATTTCAACTTATCGCCTGAAAAAATAAAATTATTTTTTGAAATACAAATTTCAGTGAGATATACAAATTGCCTTCGCACTAACAATAAGTATTTAGTAACAATGGCAATTATTTTATCAAATTGACAATAAGAAAAATTTGTATTCTGTTTTGTTCCAGAAACGGACAAAACTTTTCAGTAGATCTTTATATATGACTAATGTCTCGCATGGTGTGCTGGCTCAACGTGGCTGGCAGGGTAGGTGTTGCCAGATATTCTTTTTGGCTCGGAAACCGAGTTAGAATTAAACCCATCAAGCATTGCCACCGTCTTCACAAAATAATGTTATGCATAAAAGCCAGTGACTGCCTGTGCTGGTGACCATTAGAACGTTTGAGCAAGGCTATCTCAGGAATCTAGTGAAGTAAAGCTACACCAGCAAAATTTCGTCGCGCCAGTGTCACTATGTACGCAGTTGACTATCACCATGGACGACACGCGCGCGAGTAAAACGAATGAATGAATGATTATTGAAGGCTGTCTCACGCGTGAAAACAGGTAATTCATCTTACGAAGTACATATTATTGGGGTTACACACTCAAACTCTAGGGAAAGCTCGGTCCTTTTACTTTGAATTATTCATCTGAGACTTGATTTTTTACTGTATCCCTTGAAAGGTTTTGGTTAACAGTATTACTCCACATTTACCACAACTTTGAGAACATTCGTTCTGCTTAACAATACATTGAATTATGTCAAGTGGTACTAATCTTAATATCTAGTATCTTCGTGGGATTGCAATTAGTGTTGTGCTTTCTCAGGTATATAGGTGCATTTTTGTTCTCACAGTTGCTATTCATTTTATATTCAAGAATTGTGTTGAGGATCATTCAAATATTGAATAATGATAAGTATTCAGGTAACAAGTCGCTCTTAGTTGTTTTCTTAGTCAACAATTGCTCATGAATTGTTCATTTGAATTGTTAACTAAATAATCTCTAATTTGAATTCGAGTGTGAATTACATTTACTAGTGTTCACATTTACTAATGTATAAGCTATCTCATGTGGAATCTGACTATATTAATCCTGCAAGGACTTTTGCAGGCTTTGGTTTAAGTAGTTAAAAAGTCTTGCAAGCTTGTACATCATCAAGGGTTGTGGTAACAGAACGCAGTAAATGGTTCTATTCATTGAAATTCATTAGATTAACTGAATATTGATATAACATTGAACTGAGTAACACGTTTTGCGATTTAACTGAAATCACTACCATTGGTTTTTAAACAAAGTTGTTCAGAGACATGATGTTAAGGAACGTTTGTCGTATACTTTACTAACCATACCGTTTCATCACTTGATCATCGTATGGCTACCTTAATACTGACGTGCACTGGGAAGTCGTTTTCGAAAATAAATTTGCTGGATATCTTGAATTTTAGCCTGGTTGTTTACTCCTTGTATCTATAACGATGCTGAATCATACACAAATCATGCAACCTTAGGTAAAACACAAACGCGCATCTGCAGCTGTCCGGTTTTGGTTTGCCATCTATCGCACCTTATCAGCTTGTTAATGGATGATTCGATATCGGCATTACATTCAGTTGAGCTGATTGTTGAGGAAAAACGCGATGTCTAATGCCTCTGATAGTCGTTTTATTTTTTCATCATATGTGATAGGTTAAAATAGTTTTGTGCTCATGTATCTTGGAGGAGGATATGACCGGACGCTCTGTAGATGAGCGTTGCAGATAAGTTTGCAAAGTCCACCGTCCCCCTTGTTGCATAAAATGGTGCCAGAGAAATTCTGGTTGAATAAACAGTATTGACTTGGTGAAGAGTAGTCAACTCAAGTCTTTGTTATAGGCGAGGCTCGTATTAAATCACCGTTACGATATCACATTGAACACGAATGCGTACACGCATTCCGCAATAGGGATCGACCAACATCGAAGCTTATTTCTTTTTTGTTTTTGATTTTTAGGTATCTAAAGATGTTCCACGACTGCTGATCAATAAAGAAGAAGTAGGACGAGCTAGTACATTTGAGCGTTCTCTGGGTTTCGAAGGTCTTCGCTACGGTCTAAAAAATAATGAGAGGTGAATAGTTCTTGTTATCATTATTGTTTCAGTAATTATGTTTTCGAAGTACAACACTGACACTTTGCTGTCGCGCTTGAGTTTTGCGTCGCTTCAAATTCTATAGTACATGATCTATCTTCACTATTTTGGGAAACGATTTGTTGGTTGCAATCTGGGAAAATATTTGTTGATTTATATATAACAATAGTTCACAAATATGCCTGAATCACTTCACATGATGCTCTATCAAGAATACTTGTTATTAATATGCAAATATGCTTATTGTACACTTAGCTTTTTTACTTACCAATGAGTCAATTATGACATTTGTCACCTATTAAAACTTGTTCATGATATTTTAGAGATGTTTTTTGGTGCGGTGCATGCGATGATGGGTGTCGATATTTAGCAGAGCTTCTTGATTGGGAACATGAGCTTGACCACCTCATTCATGAGGGTGAGATGAAATATGGAAGACGATCGTCATAAATTGTTTATTCAGTGATGACACTAAATAGTGTTTCTGGCTACTTTATTTAGTGATCATTCTACTAAGACTATTCACTATTCTTTTACATGATCACTGCTACATTACGTTTCATTCTAATGCTGAGATTTTGCTTTTTGTGAGTAAATCGTAGAGTAGCATCAATGGGAAAAAAAAACGGTTTTTTTAAAATTTGCATTGTTCCACATCATGTATATATCATATGGCTGTCAAATAGACTTTATGTTATACCACAGGTGTTTGAATGGCTTTACAATGATTTGAGACGACCAAGTTAGTGCTGCTCACCCTTTCAGATAATTCTACTGCCGATTTACCGACAGTTGAAGGATGGAAATCTTGGACCTGTATCACACTCGAACTCGCTTATACGGTACCAAGCGCGCGTTTCATTGTTGAATCTCCTATCAGTGCGCCACATTACCCTGACTTTCCATGTATACGAATTACAATAATACAACAACGACAAAGTGATGAAATATTAATGATACCAATAGGTAACGATTGATGCCGTTATTTTATAAGTTAACATTGACGAAATTGATTGGCAAATTACAAACTATGAGGTGTCAAAGGTAGAATGATGAGTGCAGTCTGTTTAAGTATCATTTATGTGTGCATAGCTATTTGTCAGCTGCATTGCAGGTGTTCACTTGTGGATAACTTAAAAGCATGCCTCTCGCTAGATGCAGGGCAAAGAGTTGAGTCGGTAGGGTCTCAATGAGGTCAATTTTATATATAAATCAAAAGTAAAGAAGTTGTTAGAGTTAAGGTTCATTGGGGAATAAGATGGAGAAGTAGCAAGTATTTGCTACACTGTTTAAGATAAATGTACACATCATATATAAGATAATTACTTGGCTTCCCGTTGATCATCGACTAGGTCGAGCGGGCACCAGTAAGACTTTTCTGTTGCGCGGGAGGGTAGTCCAGTGATTTCTTTTTGCTCTAAAGATTCGTTGAGCATCATAATCCCTTTCTAGGGCCTTGGTAAAGAGGTCAAACCATCGAGTTGGTGGTCTTCCCGCAGTGCGTTTAATGTGCAGTGAAATACAATCACTTACAGCTCGTGTCCACCGGTTATCATCCATGCGCATAACGTGGTGATAATACTTATAAGTATATGTAGCTGTCACTGTCTAATTAGCATTTGCTAAAGTGTTCTTCTCAGAAGTGCTTGCTGAAGTCTAGTATTAAAGCGTCATTTTTGTTGAAAGCTTAACGAGCTTTTGAGCTTTTTTTAACGAATGCTTTTTTTTAACAGGCGTATTTAATACAAAGACAGCGGTGCTCTTCAATTATTGATATCATTGCATTTAACAGTGAATAGAAGATATTGCGTAACGAATGTCGTAGTTGTTCCAAAAATCCATATGGGATACAACCATCGCCTATGTGCCAAATTTTCCTTGACACACAAAAGAGAGAAAGCAGCATTTATAGAAGAAGAAATTGAACAAAAATGATTCGGGATTTACACTACTCTTTAGCTAGCTCTTGCTTCGAGGTGGAATATGGCCGAAAAAATTAGAGAATATAAGATTAAGCATCTTCACAACACCGCAAATACGTCAAAAGGACTCTTGAGCATGAAGAAAGGAAGAAGAATAGTTAAATGAAGTAGATGAAGTTGAAGCTGGCAAAAGCGTTCGCGATGCCCGCCGATATTTGACCAGTCGTAAGACCAAGTTGACTGCTCCCCGACGCGAGGACGGAACACTTACCTTCTTCCAGAAAAGCAATGGAGAAATTCATATACAATTTTCGGATCTCTACAATAGCCACACTCGTGAAGTTCCTTGTAGAAAGAGGAAATACAATTATGTTGCTACAAACGTTTGCCTTCAGAAATCTGACGAGCTATTTCGTTGCTAAGAAATCATACAGCTCTTAGTCTTAACAGGATTAGATCAGAATATCTGAAGATTCTACTGCCAAACAGTGGCTCGACTCTGCGGAAGCTATTTGTTAGAATGTGAAGCTTTAATAAATGGACAACTTGTAAGGTCACGACATGTAATTATTGCCTAATCTGCCTGTTTAAGCCGTTTATTAGCTATTCACATGAGTCATCTTTAGCAGCATTGGCAGAAAATTGGGTGAAGTACAAGCGTGTGAGCAGGGTTTAGCGCTTTGAGACCGTATTCACACAATCACAAGACTGACATAAGTTTCACGAGAGCAGGAGAAACCACTTTCTCTTACTTTGATTTTGAAAAAGCTTCCGATTCTCTAGGGACAAAGAATATCGTGAGTGCGTTGACTTACCAATTACTTCTGACTCCATGTATCAGGATTCTTCGTGATTATAGGAATATCACTCCAAAATTTTCCCAGTTTTAGAAAAACATCATCATCAACGTGAAAGAGGAGTTCGACCATGCGATATTATTTCGCCAAAGCTATCCACGGCGACTTTACAATATCAAGCAAAAATTAGAGGACGATATGGAAGTGAACATTGGGTGGGCAATTTCGCAATCGTCGTTTTGCCGATGTTACTGTATTTACTGCATGAAACCTCGAGCAAGCGAAACAAATGTCGAAACGACATCGACAGTGCTTGTGGAGAAATTGACCTTAAGTTGAACCCCTAGAAGATGATGTTTGTGAAAAACGATACGTTATGCTCAACAGAAAGACCAACTCCATTGAAGAGCTTCGAATGCGTAGTGAAGAGAAGAAAAAAACGCAGAAATATATTATTTAGCACTAATTTATCAAACATTGAGTGAACTATTTTTGATTTTAAGGATTCACCTCCAATTTACATGAAATTCAACCTACAAAACTTTCTATAAACTATGCTTCTTGCCCAACCTTTTGACGGAACGGTTTTCACTGCTTTAACATATGAAACGTGGACATGACGCAAGCAGGATGTTAATACCACAGAGTGACTGTTGAGCGTTACACAACGCTGCATCGAAAGAGTGGTGCTTGGTGTTTCCCATGCTACACGAGTGAAAGAGGGAATACGAAGTTTTGACCTCTAACAATCAAAGACGTGAAAAGCAGTCGTACACATCGGACGCGCTGCAGGACCACTAACTCGATGGTCAGACCTTTTAACTTAGGAAGGGATTATGATGCTCAACGAATTTCTAGAAATAAATGAGCTCATTGGAATACCCTGGCACGCTATAGGGAAAAATGTAAGTTCTACACCTGTCTGCCCAATTCTATCGATGATCGATGGGAATGTAGATGATCGAGGTGATGTTTTGTGAGGAACTCGTATGCGGCTGGCATTGCAGAATCATTCGACACGTCTGAATATAATGAATTAACATCTAATGAATTCATCACGTGTGCGTTACTAGCATGCACAGTGGCGTGGAGTTGGGAGTGGTAAAGTGGGTGTAATTGTAGTAGATCGTTGAGCAATGGTGATAGAATACTAAAACCATACTTTTTCACGGAAGAAATTAGAATAAAAGAATTAAAAATAGAGAAAATAAAAAAGCAAAAAGAAATTAGAATACGCATATTTGCGTAAAAGGAACTAACGATGTGGTTTCCAATATTATAATTTGTAAAATGTGCTTATATTGACGTAATTTCCTAGATGTTGTCGCTTAAAATAGAGTTCGAAAGCTTATTCCTCAATTTTTAACAATTATCTAGCAGTACCAATACAGGGTTTATGAGGTAGTTTCTCAGTGATTCGAATGAAATTGTGGCTAAACACGCAAAGTAAATATTCCTCCAATATTTTTACAAAAGTTGTGTGAATATTATATATTATGCATACTATACATAAAAAAGTGCAAAAGGACAGGTTCACTCAAGCTCATATCATAAATAGCAGGGAACCAATATTCTAGAACATATGGACTTTATTATTGTAGGTATGTTTTCCTATGAGGATTTGTTTGTGTCAGTAGCGGTTTTCAATCTTTTTAAATTGAAAATCATTTATTGTGAGTTATTATTGAGTATTGAGTTACAATGACAAGAGTTGGTTTGGTTTGTTTTTAGTAGTGTTATTTTGATAATTATTACTATAATGATGATTCGCAATTAAATCATTAAGTTTTAGTATAATAATGCGAAGAAATTGGCATTACTGCGAAAATTCTCTTCGTAGCGTTTTTTTTTTCACCACGTAGAACAAATACACTACTATTATGTGACACTTTTGCAAGAGAACACCTTTCTATGTTCAATGCGACGCAGGTATGCAAAACTTTAATGCTTCATGCTTGTTAGCTTCTCATTTCAATGAATTGCCCTCTGTGTGAGAACTAAACGTGCTTCCGTCCGGCTCCTAGAACATGCCAAGGCGTGATAACTATATTTAATTGAATGTTAAGTAATTGAAATCTAAAAGAAAGCTGTCAATTGAGGAGCACTATTACGATGCAGTTCTATTTCGGCAGAATAATAAATGCAATAATATTCACGTATGTCATCTTTCATGTTTCATTCAATATAGTATTACTATAAGGCTAGAATGTAGTAGAATCAAGATTTTAGCAAATAAAAGATAAATACTGACATAATCCATATGGGGTGTGCCACGTATTCGTTATCTTAATGTTATAGCAGAGGTGTTATAATGAAACTGGTCTATACAGTGATTTGATAGGACCAGTCATATGCCACGTTATTGCTGCTTACTCTTGCTGTCTTCTCCGGTAATCTAAAGACCTCGAATGATTAGCGTAACTGATTAGCAGGGGCAGGACTTCAATCCACATACACGAGAACGAGCCTAACGTTGCGACCCCATCTACCAGTGTGCTGCGCTTCCCAAGATTTTGGCAATTAGGAGCAAACTATTTAGTGATTGTTTTGTTTTTTAATAAATTCTTAGATATTTTATCGTGCTCCGACGTGAAAAGAACGTCTTCGATCATTAGAATATTTTATGTTCCACATGAGTTGTAGCGAGATGCAGTGTGATATTTACGAGAAGCAAAATCATTTCCTGAGCAATAGTTTATGTGCTTAATGTTTCTAGAGCAAAACAAATAGTTCTCTGAAAACATCAGAGTTATAAATTTTTAAAACCATTTCGTTGATTTGCTTTCTGAAAAGCAGTCAAAAACATTGTTATCGGTAGTTCGTTAGAATAAAAAGGGTAGGCTTTGAAAAATTATATTTAATTGATACAGGTTGAATTGCACATCACTTAGACCACCTGGATTTCGTTTATTGAAAATCAAGTAAACCCAGTTACAATTTCTATAAATAACAATGACGATGACCTTTTATGAATTGGAACGTTTGACCATTACTCGCCTCGATACGATGAATATTCAGAAAGAAGAAGTTAATATGGTTATATGGTATTTCTCTGCGTATAATCCAATGATAAAGTGGAGATTACTCGAGAGAGTATTCTCTGCAAACATTGCCGCGGCTTTAGTAATGGGGCTATGAACTAAGATAAGATAAGATTGTTGGCGTTGATCAATCCCTTGTGGCGGGATGCGCCAACGCATTCATGTTCAACTTGATATCGTGGAGATGGTTGAATGCGTGCCTGGTCTATACCATGACTTAAGCCGACCACTCTCCACCAAATTGGTGCCAGCTATTTTACCCAGATTCCTCTGGTACCAATTTGCCGACCCCGGAGGGATGGCGGGCTTGGTGGGCCTGGGGGGTGGCCGCGAACCGATGAGGCCGGCGTGTCACTGCGGCACCACCACTGAGCCACTGCGCCCCCTCTATGAACTAAACTACATGTAATTCTCGCAACATATGTGCCATCATACCTTTATGAAGAAAAGATGCTCTACCAGTTCAAGACCTGGCGCATGACCATGCTACTCGCAAAAGGTGACCGAAAGCAGTTTTAAAACTACTGTTATAGTATGCTTGTGTATTCCGTAGCTCATAAAAATCATCCTTTTGCGTATATCAAAAATCTTTAATGACACTCCAGTAGAAAACATATGATTCAAGAAAGGATTCCACTGCATGGACCATATTTTGTCAATGTCCATCGAAGTCTGTTCGGAATACCGTTTACATCTAACTTTCACTTCTTCTTTCGACCTAAACTATTGACAGCTTTCAAACAAGTGTCGTCCTATCACCATCCGGTGAGGAATGGTTCTGCATGTGAACTTGAGCCTACTGCCGCAAAAATACAGTTTTACCACGACAAGAGCAATGGGAAAAAAGTTTCGTCGAAGTGATATTCAGTCGTCGAAGTTGTTTATTGCCGCATTGCAATGGATTATGAAGTACATAGTTGTGCTGAGATGGCCGCAAAACTCGGAACCTCAGGCGGGATTCGAAGCCGCACTTACAGATATCCGGTCTGCCGTGCTGATCCATTACTCCACTCAATGCTTCACTTATAGTAAGGGGGTATCATTATCAGCACTCGCCTGCTAACATGTACGATCTGGAGAGCCGATATCGGCATTACATCCAGTTGAGCTGATAACTGCGAGAAACTTTAGACATATTCGTAATTTTATTTATTTTGCAATGATATGCGGCCATCTTAGCACAATTATGGACAATATAATATCATTACAAAATTATATTTAATTACGATTATGAAGTCATTCGACTGGTACGTTAAGGGCGTATTAATGGTAAAATTATTATTACAAATGTGTTTTGTTAACCATTTTCTCGAAAAGTACAATAAAGCCATGGCGACACTCAAGGAACAAAATGAAATGGGAACAGGATTGAACTGCGCGTTAATAAAGAAATCCCAGTTGATGAAAAAGTCATGACGCAAAGGAGAACAAATCGAGTTGCATTTGTTTTCGGTAACACAGACTTTCTTGCACGCTCAATTTGGACGTTTAATGAACATGGACAACAACATGAAGAAGAAAGAGAGTCAAAATTCCCGCTCATCTCTTTTATTTAATGGTCCTCCCAGAGCTCTGCTATGCTGCGGAGACGTTGACTGATACTTCAACTACGTGAACGATACTGATGTACAGTTCACAAAGCGCTCGAACGATGTCTTTTGATATTCAACCGGCACTCACAACATGTTGACTGCGTAGATTAGATGACCATAAAATGTTAGACTACGAGCAGCCAGCGTCCAACTAATGTTAGTAGCACAACTGTTTGACAAGTTCTCTATGCCAGACCAACTGCGATTGAACTCATCGCGATAATTTTCATTACTTATCAGTTCATCTGAGGTACATTGGTCTGAAGGCTGACCATTCCTATCAGGTTAACACTTTATACCCTACTAGATTATTTCATTAAGTTTTCAGATCAAATCAGGCGTTCTGTGTTGTCACACAATTATACCTTCTACAGATGACAATTATGTCTAGCCCGTTTTAATTTATATTATTCGACATAGAACAACGTTGACATCGCAGTCTATTGCCAGTCTTATTCTCTTTTATCTATTAAAAATCTCATTTGCTTTCTTAACACTCACCAAAAAGGTTTCGATGTCTGTAAAACGAAAATCTCGAATGAAAAAAAAAAATAACAACGAAAAACCAGAACCTCCTGGTAGAAATTGCAACTTACTTCATTATTTTGAGAATTTGTTTCATCTATAAGTAGATATTACTGGAAAATTCTACAAGATTGTTCATTCTTCAACTTTGACATTTGCCATTTAATATTCTTGGTCTTATTGTTCAGCAATAGAGTGAAATCTGTTGATGGAATATTTGTATCATTGTAACAAAAGATATCCCCAATTCTAAGTTCAAGCTTCAGTTTTCAGCTTCTACAGAACATTTATTGCTTGAGTTCGCTTTCCATTCGGAGCGGGAATAACAGCTTGACGCGATAGTGTTTTCATATAGCCTCACCTTATATTTGTAAATAAAATTCCATTTAACTCATGGATCTAGATCACGTACTATTCCGTCTAATTCGTGTCTTTCGGCAGTTATCCAAAACAAATTGCATGGCGACGTCATCATGTTATGTGTGAGCAGATCCAATGGTATTGCTTTTCGTTCCATATCTCGTGCCTCAAATTTTTTCGATATTGTTTTCTCTATATTTTCTGATTCGAATGTTTCTAGTTTTGAGGTTGATTCTTTTTCATTGCAGTACGTTGAATTTCTAGGTAAAATTATGTTTCTGACCGATATGGTCGATCCAGTCACTGGAGATCGCTCTTTCAGATGACTTCAGTAGCAATTTGCTGACGACAAATTGATAGAACAGTTTATTTGCCAGGTGAAAAGATCGAAAAGATGACTAAGCCTATTGGTTGCTCCACTGGCGATAACAACTACGCTGGGTAATATTCGTGTAATAAAATGTATAGCAAAAAAAAGCAGTTACAATTTTTATAGTACGATTTATCATGAAAAAACGGGAAATGACATGCATTGAAGTTGATCGATGTGCTCTTCTAGACAGTTATTGTTCGTGAAGTGTATGGTTATAGAGATATTGTAAGACGATACTGGTGGGATACGTCTGGAATGATTCGTTGAATACGACCTTTTGATTGTCTCGTTACTTTTCTATACTTTCGTTACCACAAAATGCTTCGGTTTCATTATTGAAATCTTATGTCATCTAGACAACATAAATATTCTGGAGCGATAAGCATAAGCAATTTCATGCTAATTCAAACTATGCTCAATGCCGACGTCTTCATTTGTCTTATCGTCATTTCACATGATCGTTCAAAAGTGCAAACTTGCATCATATTCCTAATGTCGCCAATAGCCATTCATTGTGGAGAGTCGGTCGGTGATAACATAAAGAGATGCGGTCTATATAAGCAGGAGTCAAAGCGTTTGCCAGAAATCATTAATAGCATTGCGATATTGCTACAACAATACTTCACTTACTCCAAACGTGCTATTTGTTTTTACTATGATCCATATTTCTGTATTTCATGAAGAGAAACTTGAACCAAAATGTCAACATGATCAGCTCGCACCATCTCGTCTGACCAGGCTACGAAATTTTGCTGAATTGAACCGCCATGTTTTTTTCACTAGACGTCTTCAGCAGTGAATGTGGCTCAAATCCATGGCGCTAAATCATCAACAGTCAGTCAGTCACTCGAACAATCGCAAATCAGAAAACGTCATCTAATTTTATTTTTACATAGTGTATATCATTGTATATATCTTTTAAAACTGTCGCATACGTTGTATTAATTGAAGCTTATGCTTGATCCATAGCTAATATTTGTATTTACCATTGTTGTACATCGATTTGTTCTGCTAAAGTTTTTCTCTGAAAAATTCTTTAGCTCTTTTTTCCATTGTTTTAATAATATTTCAAAGATCTCTGTAATAACGATTGTTTATTGCTCTACACTTTTTTTGTGGAGTTCATTAAGACTACAATCTTTCGAGGTTGTTCACTTTGTTGAAGAAATAAAAAAAGTGTGATGTTAAGTTTATTTTATCGAGGAAGATTTTTTCGCTATTTCTCATTGTTTACCAATGTATATTTATAATAAAAATTACCCTTCGCTGAATTCTTCGGTAAACAATTAAACAAAAATACTGTGATGATGCTTTTCCATCTTTGAATAACGTTTTTGAGGGATAGAGAAAATATCTGTCGTTCAATTACTTACAACCATTAATTTATAAATAACATACATATATATTTTGCATATTGTTGATGACATCACTTGCTAACGCACTGACTGTTGAATGGTCCGTTCGATGAACCCATTAAGCGAACGATTTTACCAGAAGACGTTTAAACTGTAGACATTTCTTTATGCTAAAACACAAGAATACCACCAATGGGAAAAAATTCGAAAAATTCCAGAAATACCTCATAAAACAGCTGCAAGCATTGAGGCAGCTGCAATCTCGTCAATGATCATTGTATTTCATATGTAATTGTAAATGAAAGTATGGAAAAATGTTGTCAACATGATGAAGTATTGCAGCACTTCAATGTTTTCAGCACAAACGCAGAAGCAGCTCGTTGTCTTCGCCGATTTTTAAATTTAAGGAAGACAGCTACACTCATTGTATCAGTCATCTATATCTACCTCATCTATTTACATTCTTCATTTTTACGGTTTATTCATTTTTGTAGGTATTTGGAAGGAAACAAACAAAAGTGTGGAAGTGAGAGATTCGTAAACAAATATTTCTTTGACCACCGTGACAAAAACTCAGTGTTAGCTTCAACTTCGTAGGGAAAAGTACGGTTGATAGATCTCTGATATACTTACGGGACGTTTAACATGTGATAGAGAAAAGATACGTCGAACATAATTATTTACTAAGAACTCATTGTGGTACGATATTACGATATTGAATTATTTTCTCGTTCCAGTCAATGGAAACGTGATTTCTCTATCACTGTGCGTCAAAAAGTCGAGTAGAATGTAGCCTTCCAGATTCTAAAAGGTCATAATATCGGAGAGAATACAGCTCAGAACGAACAAGCAACCTCAAAAATTGAAAGCAAAAGCGATTATTTCCTCATCAGTCTCATGGTTTTTCGTCGTACTTTTAAGTTTTATACATGATGCATGAAAATATCTTCACAATATTACTTATCTTTCTTCAAAAATAATAGATAAATGTAGAAATAAATTGGTCAATTCCTCATCAATGTAATGTAATGACATTATCTTACAATGCATATTCGATTGTTGATTCTGATGACATTAAAGCACTATGACGACTCTGAAAACGACTCATTATGTCAAAATTTTCTTAATCTTAATGATATTTTCTAACATTCTACGCCTATCGCTTGTGTACTTCGTAGTCCTTTATGAGATTCAGTTAAATCAGGACAACTCGCTAACTACCAGCGTGTTTCCAAGAACTACATGAGTAAGGTAGATCGAATAGAAAAACAACCATTCAGTACTATAGGCTCTATAGTATCTTCATTATTATTAAAAAAAAAGGTCTTAGATCATGTATGTTCCGTCATAGACTTTGATGATCAATGGTCCCTTGAGTTATAATACTGATTCTCTTATCAAAGATAACTTTTTGACAGCTTATGACACCTAGAAACACAGTGTAGAAAATGAGCGTGACCAATTTTATTAATTTATGTTATTTTATGGCTAAAAAGTCATCAGATGTAGCAGAATCTACCGTAGAAATTGCTTTGATCAGAATGTACTTATGAAGAAAGCCGTTTATTTTATTTGCGCTCCATCTAATTTCGATCACGTGCATTCACTGCCTTGGGTGAACACTGACTGCAAAACGATTATGGCAACATGCCAAGCCGTCTTATCATCAGATTCAACTCGTGACGTTATCATTTTGAGCACTTGGGAATAAAACTTTCTTGACATATGTACAATGCTTAAAGAATGTGCCTATCAAATGCATAAATGAACGCATGAAAAGAGTGGCCTAGAGGATTTTATGTGAAGGAAAGCATGTAGGCAATATTGATTGAACTAATCTTATAACATATACTTACCATTATTGTAGCATATGGATGTTCTGATCTTTCATTTTTGTCAGTTCTATGGATTTCCCTTAACGGAACAAATTGGTTAACACTTTATTCATTCTGAGAAATAAGTTTCATTGAAAGGAAATTGGTAGAACACCAGACAGAACATTTGCGCATACGCGTTCGTCGTGTCTAAGGTTCTGAATTTTGTGACTCGTTAAACATCATTATAAAAGCATCTGTCATTTACGACATGGTAACAATCTAACGAGGATTCTACTCTATGTACCAATCGACACTAATGACAGGTCATACAAACGAGTCATAGGACAGTTTGTGCGGTAATTTGCTTCCAGGCAACTGATAGTCAGTCACCATGCTGATACGTGACATTGCAGCTAATGGGCCATTCGTTTCAGAGCGATAACAAAAAGCATTTTTTTCTTCTGTATATATGAGGTGTCGAGAACAAAACTAAGTCATACTCATATGAAGTTATATAAGAAGATTTGGAAATGAAAATGCCGTATGAAGGAAAAAATTCTCCTATTTTGATTTGATTTCAAGGAAACGAAGAAAGTTTGAAATCCTAGGATTTTATTGAATTGAATCGTTGAAAACAAACGTCTGATTAGACCAGGAAGCATAAAATACTCAGTATAAAAATAACAAATTCTTATCGTTGTTATTAAAGGGTTTGTTATCTCTCAGTGCCATAGTTTACCGTCAAAAATTTTCCTATAATTTCATATAGGCTGTACTTTAGTATCAGTTTTTTGGTGATCAGTTGTCCTTCAATTATAGTGGTAAAAATGTTCGAACTGTTCGCTTATCAGTAAGATACTACTCGTGATAATTTGAAAGTGCTGGCCATGTATTTGCTGAAAGGAAGGATCATTGAAACCAAAGTTCAAAAGTGTTGCTGCTGGTATGGCTCACATTGTTTTTTGGTAACTTCGGGAAATATCGGCTCATGATCTCTTTTGAGGCGAGAAAGATGAGTTAAAATTTCGTTACTTTTTCTTATGTCAGGATTAAGCAACTAGAACAAACAGACCAAATCACTTTATAGCCTATGGAAATGGATTACAATTACATTCATGGAAATGATCTTATAAAATTAGTGCTCACGACTCCCACATTTAATCTTCGAGGTGTGATAATGGTTGTGCAGTGTTGCCTGCGAACGCTGCTGACATGACCGTCGTTGTTTTGCCATCTGTTGGTGGGACAGTTAATGAAGGTTGCTCATCAGTAGATTTCTAAATATAATGCTAATTTTAATGAAAGTGTTTGGATAGCCTATTTGGATGAATATTATTCCTAAAGGAATATATAGTGAGAACATTTTTCTCATACAAGTCGGATACCTAAATACGTACCCTTTGCGGCGTTTATTGTCTCATTGTGGTTCGATGGGTTGGAAGATGCTTCTGAGCATTGCAATGCTATTGGCAGCAAAAGTTTAACTATCTTGCGGGCTCTCTCAAAGAGCATAACGGTTCCATTCACATATGGAATATAGTTTGCAGGTAAACTATTTCACACTTGATCACCAATGAATCCCTGTTGAAAAACTAAGTCACAAAAATGTCTTCTTACGCAATGCTGTACAAGACAGCTAGACTTGTATAGAATCAACGTCAAAGTGCTGTATCGACAGTTATATAATGTGCGTCATCGAATGATTTTGTGTCTGATGATGTCGCAATGAAAGAAAGAGACCATTACGGTCGACGACAATTGTTTATTCTCAAGTTGAGAATAACATACGATTTTGTCGTCTATTCGATCAGACGTCATTATTTCGTAGTTTAGAATATTAATCTGATTAATAATAGCATTACTTGAGATGAAGTGAGTCGTACAGCTAACCTAAGAAGAAAAATTGTATTAAGGATTGTTGTATCTATAATAAGTCTGAAGGCCTGAAGAAAAAAGTTATTAATGAAGTTTTTATGATTTCTATTGAAGCAATGTAGATTGTTTAACAATTCTGCAGCATTATGCTTACAGTTTTCGTTTTTGACGTCAATTTCGACAAGTCTGTTGCCGGTGCCTCGTATGAACCAGATCCCATTCTACAGATTGATTGAAATCCAAACTTTTTCATGTCCTTCAGAATGACATCCATTCGAATCGTTAAATTTCCTTGAGTAGTGACTTTGGTTGCTAAATTGCATACTAATTCTAATAGCAATAATCGATTAAAGTAAACAATTTTATTTATTTTCGCGCATCTGAACATTGATCGCGTTGGGACTAAAATTTGACGTATTTTATACATTTATTGCTATTTATTCTATAACTAAATTTCATTAAAATGAGTTATGACGTCTACAAAATTGTGTGATTCCAAGAACGAAAATGGTGGAAATAAACAAAATCGGGTTTAATGTGGTGCAATGAATGGAAAGGTCATAATGGATCGAAGCACAACACCCAAGTCTGAGCCCGTGCCAGTTAAGCCAAACCTTTGATCCTCTTAAGATTAGTGAATGGGTATCAGAATATGGCCCAGCCGCCGTCGATTTGAATTAAATTGTACTAGGTGGCTCCTTCATTGTAAGAAATATCGTCCACTGTGAAGGATAGTTGCTACTTTTTGACAAACTCTCCAAGGAACATCTGGAATTGAGCTGAGTTGGCCGCAAAACTCGGTAACTCAGGCGGGACTCGAGCATTCATTTACAGGCCTGATAAGATATCCACCTACTATAAAAGAAGCATTGAGTGGTCGTAGAGCGAGGACCTCGATAGTGTAATGGATCAGCACAGTTGACCAAATATCTGTAAGTTCGTGTTCGAGTCCCACCTATGGTTCCGAGTTTCGCGGCCAAATTAGCTAAATTCCAGATATTCTAATATCCTCGCAAATCAAATTATGATACAATTATGATAGTTGCAAAATAAATATAAATTGTGGCTGTCACCAACGAGCCATCACTCAGATCCATCTCATTTTTATATTGCAGGAATGAACAAGTTTATGAGGAGGGTGAAAAGTACTCTTACTTTAGGGACATCACACATTAAACCCTTCGCGTTTTCTTTTTATGCTTCACCTGGCATTCGCAAATCATATTGTTTGTGTTGCAGTATAATGGCAACTCGACAGTTATATTTTTTCAGTCTATATCAATCATCTGAATCCCGGTTGATCATCAACAGAGTCGAGCACGCGCTATTGGAACATCTATTTCTCTCTAATCATAGCTCTTTTATGAACTCTGCATCAACTATGATAAGTTACAATGCTTTCATCTCTATATATCTCTAATAGCGCTGAGTGAATCACAAAACTTGGAACATCAGGCGCAACTCAACTCCGCATTTCTGATGTCTGATCTGATGTGACACCAAATAACAAGAAAAAAACCCCTATCATAATGTTATGTTAATTAAAACATCACTAATTAGTATTCTTATTTTACAATTAACATAACTGTATCATGATATTATAATATCTATAATTACGCTCAGTTGGCCGCAAAACGCGGGACCTCAGGCACGATCTTGTGAGTCAATATCAGCATTGTGTTCTGTTAAGCTGATAATTACGGGATAATCCGAAATTTAAATACAATCATAATTTATATTCTTATTTTTGCAACTATCATAATTGTATCATCATTTGCAATGATATTATTAA
Organism: Dictyocaulus viviparus; assembly: GCA_000816705.1. Taxonomy (NCBI): domain Eukaryota; kingdom Metazoa; phylum Nematoda; class Chromadorea; order Rhabditida; family Metastrongylidae; genus Dictyocaulus; species Dictyocaulus viviparus. The sequence goes on from KN716534.1 coordinate 87,062, forward strand.
TTATATTATAGCAAATTCATAGATTTTTCTGCAAAGTAATTTTGCATTCATGAAAAGTACGTATTGAGTTCAAGTGAAACCGTATGTACGCAAAATAAAATTAAGCCTTTTTTTAGTCAACTGCCTTTTTCCATTTTGCCTAATATACTAAATGATTAAGGAAGTTCAAAACAAAACTACATACCCATTTGAAATATCATTGATTACTTATATAAATTGCATTTCTGTTTCAGAAAATGAAATTTTTATGAGCAGATGTTGCAGAACAATTTTACACACCATAACGGGCGTCGGGCTTGGCAACATGGAAAGGATCGAGAAATTCTGGTCTCCGACCGCTGATGATTCCTACGACTTTCTGGTAACTTGACGACGCCTCGGGTACAAAACACGGCACAACCCGAATGTGGCTAAAAACATTAATTCAGTTGATCGTCAATCAATATTTATATACTAGCAGTATTAATGAGTAGATAAGCACTGATATGATGAGATCATAAACCGTAATCACAAGGAAGCTTGCAAAAGAATTCATACCTGCCCGGTACCGTTGGTATTGGAAGAGCACCGTATCCTCGAATAACAACATGGCCAAGAAAATCATTCCCGTAGCAAGAAAGAACCAGTTGAGGCCCTGCAAAAATTTCTTTAGATTTTAGTACCAAAGCTTTGACAGTTCATGAAGAGCTAGATTATATAACCGCTTTGAGGATTATGTAAATTACCATAAGTAACAGTAAAGAAAAGAAATGTTTGCTAACAGATTGGAAAAAAAATCAAAAATTTACTATCGCTGGGCACAAATTTTTCAAAATCTCGTAACTCAGTGGAAGTAAATGTCGGCTGAGAAAGAAAATTTGTTATGTCAAACTGTCAAATTCACTACGTCATTTCGACGAATAGGTAGCTCTCGTTGTAGACATTTTACTACTAAAATTACGAATCGATTGGCGTCATTAATTGAAGAAGTTCGATCGTCAAAGGGATTGTGAATGGACACAGTTCAGATTTCACTTCGACGACGTGACAATCGAGAAAAAAATCAAAATACGAAAACTCTACGACATAAAGTGAATTCACATGTATTTGAATCGGTCGCGTTTGATCGTTTCTGAATCTTCATGCTATTTATGTTGTCGCATTGTCACAGAAGACCTTTGTAGCGTATGATACTGTTTACTGATAACTCTGCGAGAATCCTTAGCGTTGAGGAGAAGCTCAGATATTAGCGACTTATGGATGTGGTACTGATTGGGTATAGCATGTGTTGTAGTACTTTTGTCAGACAACAACAATTTCATAACAAAACTTAGTAAGCGTTTGGAACTTATTCTGCTATACATCTTGAGATCGCTGTATTCATCATGCAGTAATATGACCATATGTTCAGTAAGTCTGAAACTCATAGAAAGCGAAAAAACAAATGTGTTGAAACACAAAATGACGTGACCTAATACGTTTACAGTAGGAACGTTTTCATACTGAGCAGATATTTTATCAGAGCTATTAAGCTGAATTAGACCAATTTTGATTAGCAGCTTTGATATAAGTTCGATATTTACTAGTGTTGCCTTATGTTTTGTCATAAATATTTATCGATTATTTAGAGCATCCAGTATGTTGAATACTTACACATATTGAAAACTCAAGTCATGTATAGACCAGGCACGCATTCAACCACCTCCACGATATCACGTTGAACATGAATGCGGGGGCGCATCCCACCACAAGGGATTGATCAACGCCAACAATTATCTTATCTTATCTTATTGAAGGGGGCGCAGTGGCTCAGTGCCTCAGTGGTGGAGGTGCCGCAGTGACACGCCGGCCCGATTCAGTTCGCGGCCGCCCCCCAGACCTACCAAGCCCGCCATCCCTCCGGGGTCGTTAAATTGGTACCAGAGGAGTCTGGGTAAGATAACTGACACTGACTTGGTGAAGAGTGGTCAACTCAAGTCATTGTATAGACCAGGCACGCATTCAACCACCTCCACGATATCACGTTGAACATGAATGCGTTGGCGCATCCCGCCACAAGGGATTGATCAACGCCAAAAATTATCTTAATTATCTAAATTATCTTATTGAAATCCTAGAATGTTTTGTAAACATGTTCACAAAAAAATGGACAAAAATTTTTCTATAACAAGCCGATGTATATGCTTATACAACGAATGGTTCCATATATAAACTAAATATCAATTGGAATAAACTGCGTTGCTGTGAGATTTTAAAAAATCCATTTTGACAGAACGTAAATTATTTCTGTGTATTCGAAATTTTACTGCTAGAATAATGTAAAGGATAACAGTGAATATTCATGAGAAATTCATGGATTCTTCACCAACAAAAATTCGTAGTCGATTTGATAGCGATTGTTGAGAGCAGTTGAAATTCTAACGATATGATAGAAATTACAGTTCAAAAATAACCAAACAATCTGAAAACATCATCGTTTCGATAATGTTTGAACATTTTTTAAATTTCACACTTTCCAAAATTTTATTACTCTTATAGTTATATTGTAATACAAAAAAAAATGGCTTACATTTGAAAGGATTAGTGCTCGAGAATGTTGTTGTGAAAGGGAGATCCAAAACGAAGCGATGGGAATCTCCGCGGTAGCAGGTGGCCGTCAAACCCTCAGTGGCACCGGAAAGATGTCGCCAATCCGGACCAAAACTCATTGAGTACTTCACACAGAGTGATGGAATTTCAGGGAACTAAAAACGATAGCTTAGCTTATCTTCTACTGTTCTTCGGGCCGTTCTTCAAGATTTTGCATCCATGAAACTTCATTTCGTTTAGATAACCCTAAAAATTTTGATGAATAATTCAACTGGAAAGTATAGGAATGAAGAAGTTTCAGATACTGACGCATTAACGTAATTATAGGCCATCCAAGCATCTAAGTAGTCAAAAAAGTGTAGACGTGAAACGTATTTTAATTACATGAACGTTTTTGAACTCAAGTTAATGTCATGACAGCTCAAGTCGTTTATATTGACAATTTGAGGCTGTTGACAACATCTATCCAGAATGTTCAGAAATATTGCCTCATAATGTATACAACAATGTAATTCGAACTGTAAGCAAGAGCTAGCTGCCATTCCGGCCAATCGGGCACGCAGCTGCTGCGTGCCTTTTTGTCAGCTTGCACAAAAAGTACCCACCCGCACTCTTTTTAGACATTCTGCTCTATTTGCTTCTCTAATCTAGCAATAAGCTTACTGTTTCTGTATATACCCTGAGAAACAGTCAATCAACTTGGGGGTTCCTCCTTTGAAAGCCCAGTCAGTTTAGACATCTGCATTGCCTTTAACCGCTCGTTTCCTTCTTCACCTTATTCATATACTTCCATTTAATTAATTGGTATCAACTGTTCAACCCTGACAACCGCAACAGTCAAGCGATTCAGAGTCAATCCGCAACAACGATGTTCAACATCACTATACGACAAAGACAAATCTATATGTTGCAATTTTCCTGGAATCGTTGTAAATAAAGCCTTTTTCTATGGTCTGCATATGCTTCGACATCATGATATTAGACGGATATGATATCGTAGATCCATGACATATTAAGCAGAGATAAATTTTAAATCTTTGAGGTATTGTAATGTAGTGGACCACTAATGGTCACTAGAGTTCATGAGGTGATGTGTTCATACACTCCTTTTTGGTAAGGTGATACTTCCTATTTCCTATATTCACATGAAAGAACACTTGTAATCGACATTGTTCAGTAGACAGATAGAAGAATCATTGTGTCATCGAATCACCATAGTCACAATAATATGACACTAGACAGATTGTGATTGCGTTCAGATTTCCGATGAACTTCAACAAAAAATCCCTATCGTTGTATTTGCAGAGATGTAGTCCAATTATCATTTCATTGATTGCAATCGCATGTTTATCTAAACAATAATCACCTTACTCATATGACTCACATACGTCATAGCAGATCCCTTATTAAATCCTTGTTTTTTTTTTTGTTAACAAAAGCGACAATACAATTCCTCATAGTTAAATAATAATGAGTCATGATTTAAACACACATGATTTGTAATCCACTTAAAACTTATCAGTAGGTTTTTCTTCCATCTTATTAAATTAAAGTGCCCACTCTATTAAGCTTCAATTAGAAGCATGGCATATTCTGAACGTAGTAACTGTAAACAAAGTTCCAGGTGTACAACTTGGTTGTCTTGACTGTTTTGCAATGAAGCTTAATAATGTTTTCGAACACGTGAAAGCCATAAAAGTACCTCTGCTGACTCAATATGACCATTGATTAACAAGATGAAAACTTTCTCCTGAGACATTTCGTTTAGTTTCTTTCCACAAAGCACTGTGTCGACCACGTCATCTTGTTAGGTAATCTGAAGAAAAACATTATTATTTACTGCATGACTATTACGAGAGAAGTTTGTGTAACGGTATACAATTAGCGATGGAAGCTTTATGTAAATAAAAACGATTGGCTGTACGTACGTTGAGGAAGACGTTCTACCTAATCATCGGTCAAAGCTAATGTCATTCAAAACGATAAAGAGCTTATATTGCATCTAATACTGTTGTAACACTGAATAATATATAATTATTGGAAGCTGCGAAATATTAATCTGTCTAGTGCATAAGAGCCAAATTGTTACTATTAATACTATGTTTAAGTAATTATACATTCTAATGCTTATTGTTAGATGCTTTACCTAATGTAATTTTAACTCTAAATTGCTTCTTCATATCTATGTGAGCATAGTAAAAGACCAGAAAATAAACTCGGATTGTAAAACATCGGTCGAAGAGTTATAGATTCCGTGAGTAATAGACTATTTTATGATATTCTTTATAGTTGTCATGTCGTCATGGCAACGCGCTCAATCCTAACGTATCCGTTAGACCTTCTCCCAGTCCAGTGTCTAGAAGGTCAATCGCTCCTATGAGGTATGTAGGAAATAAGACATATATAAGAACGAAGAAGCTTAACTAAGTGATGTATATCTATCGTCCTATGGTATTATTATAATATATAAACAAATACTGAAACATTAAATGACCTATGGTTCGCTTTTGACATGTATACTTCTAGACAGAGCAGAACAGATATATTTCAATGGTCTGTTTTGCTAAGACCGGCACACGGGCTATATTTAAAAGAGAAACCTTCGCAACGCTTTGCGAGACGTACGGTGATGTCGCTGAGGCATCATGGCCTGCCACGTTTTGGCTGCGTGGAAAACGGTGAAAGGAACTATCGAAGCGAAGTGAAGAGCGTTTATTTGGGAATTTGTTAAAGTTTAGTGTCTTCCATGGAGCCTTCAGTCGTACATGCAGCTTTCGTTCCCCTACGTAATATTCATTTTTAGACTCGCTCCTCATGTTCATAAGCCGTCTAAGATTTCGACGATTGATTTTAGTTTTAATCAATTTAAATTGATACACATCAATATTAATTCTTTCTCTAGCTACATGAACTAATGAATTCAGTTTTCTTGTTGTTTATTCGAAATTCTATAATTTTTTTTTCAATTTCATTCAATTCGTTCAACATCATATCTTTTTCTTTTGTATCTGTTGGAAATAAGGTGGTGTTATTAATAGATCAAGTTTTGATGGAAATTTTCAAGCAGTACGAATGCCTCCTTTGCCTCAATCAAACGAATCAATCATTAATTATAGCGAACAGTTTTTGTGAAATTGTCCTACTTTATTGTGATTTTTTTGTAGAAGAGATAGTAAGTGTCCACTCAAAATTGAAAGAAAGAGACAATAAGAAAAATTTCCTTTTCCAGTGCGTTTTCTATAACAGTGGTCTAGTACATTTATATAGGACCGTTCAATAAACAACCTGATCAACCTGATTTTAAAATACAAACAACATTGCTTTCGTTTTGACGCCTTTCTGCCGAATGCTTTCAGATGAAAAAGCTGATGAGACACTCGACAAACTTCTACCATCATTACTATCGTTAGGGTATAGTCTATGCAGAAAAATCCTCGTGAAATTCTTTTTGCTTCACAGGCTGGCCCTGATCCAGTGTTGTTGTTATACGCAACAGCAAAATGTTAATCAGTTACAGGTAGAGTAGGCTCAACGAGCAATTCTGGAATTCATTATGAATATTCCTTTGCTCACAATCGTTTGAAATAGCAGTGCGCAAAATAATCCGATATTTTCCAATTTTGGAAATTTCTTATCGCGTGTGTCTTTTGAGTAATGCATGTCGCTTATAAGCGCACCAAGTAAGTCAGCGTTTATCTTATCCGATTCGACCCCTGTGCTAGTTCTCTTGTTTTCGACGCAGCACGAACTCATAAAAAGGTTTCGAAGTAGTTTTATTCCGTGTTCTATTTGAAGGTCCCTCATCAAATCATGGAATTGGAAAAGTTTAATTCTATTGAATTTTTCCGGGTACGATCTGTTGAGCCAATATCGGCATTGTATCCCGTTAAGCTCATAATTACGGGATAAACCGAAATTTAGATAAATCACAGTTTATATTTTTATTTTACAATTATCATAATTGTGTCATGTAATGGATCAACACTGCAGAATGGATATCTGTAAGTTCTGGTTCGAGTCCCGCCCGAGGCTCCGAGTTTTGCGGCCAACTCAGCGCATTTCCAGATATACATAATAAGATTACCATAAAAAATTCATAAAACTATGATAAGACGAACAGATAACATTTGCGAACCAAACACAAAGGTAAGATGAAGGATATTTCAAGATCAACAACCGACTTAAATCATGAGTTAATATAATATTGAGATTATCATGCACAATTATAAGAGAACGACCAGTTTAATAGCAAAAGTAGAAAGGAGATTATGTTATGGGTTATGAGTGATAAGTATGCAGGATGTGCCTACCGTAACTGCTAATATAGCGAAGAGGCGGAGACTTTGTGAACTTTGTGGTATTTAATAAACGTCCACTTCGGCTGAGAGGCTCCCTTTCCGATGTCGAAATTTTAATACACCATTAACTCCTGATGAATCAGAATGTTTGTCTTTCTAATTTTCTTCGTTGTACTTTTAATACGGTCTATCAAAAAACCAGTGATCGAACAAGCTCGGAAAGTCGCGATTTATGATGACGTTGTGAAGCACACATATTAGATTTAGTACCAATTGCTGCTCGATAATATATGTAAAAATAAATAAGGAGGACTCGATATTTGTTGAGAATCTTTTCTATAAGACTGTACATAAACTATAAATCTTGACTATTTTGCTTCTGAGCTGCTTCGAATTATTTTTCTTAATTGTCCCGTATCAAATCTTCTTGCAGCGATTTTTCAATTGTGTTAAACGGGTCGCAACGGATCTAGCATAATTGTCCTTGACTCCAGCGTTTCCTTAGCTGCAGCAGGAATGTGCTCTAACATTCTAAAAGGACATACGCTTATTTATCACATCCTTATAGTCCTTTCAACTACCCATCGTCGTCATGTCTTCTTTTATCTGCTCGTCATGTACGGAATGGTTTTTGCTGACGACGCTTTTATAGTAAACAAATTTTTCTTCATTTTTGTGCTATGGCAAAATTATCTTCGCAATTCCACATCGATTTACCACGACTCCAATATCCATAGGCGATGTTCTTTCTCTATAAAGAATGAGTTGTCATGGAAGAAACGTGCTGTAGAAAAGGGTGCCAGAAGTCGTTTTACGATTTTCATTGTTATATCATGACCCAAACTTTCCGATTCTAGTTTTTCATTCGTCGTTTCAATTTAGTATTGAAATTCGTAACAGCTAGTTTGTCAAAAAATTTTATTTTCAGTCACATTTACCATAACTGGTTTTTTTTGTGTGGCGCCTTGGTTGGAGGCGATAATATGGCTGAGGAAAAGGCAGGATCTCCTACGACTCAAAGAGATGATTACAGTATGGGTATTCAACAAAAGCTATGCCATTTCCTGTAGGAATCTTACCAAATAACTAGGCTCATATCGCTTATTTTGTTCTTTGTTTTTGTGAGGCTATCACGTGAAACTTCAAAAGGAAACGCTCTGTATAGCTTAATATGAACGTCTTCCTTCTACCTTAATTCGTTGACATCGGGTTGAACTCGGAATTCAATAGCAATTGTAGAGAATACTCTGTCGAGTAATCTCTACTTTATTATTCAAATTACGTGCAAGGCAAAGACATATTAATTATTATATTAATTTGTGGTTTATGAGTCATCATATCGAAAGTTGGAAATGGTGGAGGCAAGTGAAAGTGCAAATGTCCTGATCCATAAAAGGTCATAATTTCGATATATTCCTAGAAATGATCATGAAAGGTCATAACTTCGATATTTCTTGAAATGAACTTGGTCAACGAACGGAAAAAGGACATTATTTCCTCATACCGCAGTCTACGCCTCCTCCCTATATAAGCAGTTACGGTAAACATCCCCTTCATACTCTCACTCATGACTCAGCCCAATCTTCTTCCACCTCTGCCATTAAACTGGTTATCGTTATATCATTATATTATAAATCTCATAGAATTGTTAGTCTTAATTCTATT
>KN716534.1:103245-116159 GCA_000816705.1 Dictyocaulus viviparus
ATACATGCTCGAGTTTATATATATATATATATATAGTTTGTAAAAAGTTTAGCGACATCAGTTGTGCTTCTATGCCTTTTCTATGACGAAACCATGTTGACAAATTTGCTATCAGGAAGTAGTTTTATAGAAATTCGTTTTTAATGTTTCATAGCATTTCATGCGCAGAGGTGATGTGATAAGCTTGTGGATCTCGTTGTGGTCGTTACCAATAACAGTTCGAACTTGAAAGTAGGATGTTTTGTATTCAAAAGTGGAATGCTGTAATGTAAATCATGTAATCGTTCAAAGACCTTACAATTTGTTGCCTTGCTTCAGTGTCTTGACCATTCATTTATTTCGCCTACGACTTCTTCACATGTTTTGCAATTCACCACCATCGTTACCGGATTCCTCAACGAAACTGAAATAGAATCATGACATTTTCCAACTGTATTCAAGCTCCCAATATTTGTTGCTGGAGTGGCGACTTTGGAAAATAGCGCTCGATTTTTCAATTGCTTTACAATTATCTAGGTTGAAAAATTTTTCGTTCATAATCAGTAAGAATCACTGATAATATCGTGTTGAAGAGTTCTCATATCCCAAAACGAAACGAAAATGTTCGAACTTGAAGCTGTGTCACATCAATCCGTTGAGTATCTAAGAGATACAATAAAAACCAGAAAACTAACTATAGAATATAAAATATCGTCTTCCAATTTTTTGTACTATTTGTGGCCACTATACGTATTTCTCGATATGCGCTTATTATTCATATTAATCAATTAATCAAATTGGCTGACTAATGACGTAAGCGGTATTAGTTTTTTAGTGTAACGGAACTTTGAGACGTGTGAATTGATAGCGATTACAGCACATACATAACATGTTTTTAAAGAGGAAAAAAGCTGAGTTAGATATCCATTCTTTCAAATTTAAGTACTGTTTGATCTGCTCTGGAATCGAGCTCGAATAGTTTCGTTCTTATCATATTCATAATAATTATAATGATTGAATGAAAGTCATCGATTTTGATTTATTTTCTATGAGATGTATCTTTTCTTAAGGCTTATTAAATTCGTGCTCTACCACTTCTCAGCGCGATGTTTGCTCAAACTCTGGTCAGCTTTGCAAATTAGCTGCTTTAAATAGCTGTACTGACTTTTGAATACAGAAAATTTCTTCCGAATAGTTAAGTAGTGAAGTACTTTTTTTCCGTGAGTAGGAATGCAACTGACTGCTTCACGCACGTGAAATCTCTACCATTTTTATTTACTGATGTATTCAATCAGGTTTCTATAATCTGATCGGTTTTTATGGGATAAACCTATCGCTATTTCAGTTCTTCCATCTTTTACACGATTCGTACATAACTTGCAAGATCCAACTGTTTCTGAAGATAGTTAGTTTTTTTTTGGAGAAATATGAAATCAGTTTCTGAATTTCGGAGAAATGAAGAGCTTGAATTGTTCGGGCACAATTCAAATCAGAGCCCAACTACGTGCAAAATTTGTTCACTGAGATGCATTGACAGCTGCAGATTAATCAAATGTAAGTAGTGTTAAAATAATAAAGCTAATTAAGGATGTCATTAACGAGAAGCTCAGTTTTGACGAGTCGTCATCTCAGTTCGAACTTTCTATCGAATCTGATCATTTTTCACTTTTCAAACAATTTATCGGTTTCATCCAAATAATGACATGTTAATGCAATATATCTTAAGTTATATTTGCGATAGTCGAAGTTGTTTGGCAGATTCAATGTTGCTCTATTCGTATTCATGTGAGTGATAACCTCTTTCTTAGAGTGGTTGCTCATTATTTTATTCGTACCTCTTCGTATAATCGATTCGTTTTAAATATTTTCTATCAAAAGCATATTGATTTCGTCTATATCGCTTGTCAACAAACGTTTGCAATTACATTTTGACTCGTTGAATTTTTTCTTGCAAACGAGAGTGGTTGAGGGCCTATAGATAGATATTTATTATTTCAAATGTAGTTATTATATTTGATGATGATACTTCTTTTAGCTTGCTTAAATTGAGAAGTTAACATATCATAGGAATAAATGGATGGATATGCTAATGATAAAAACCGGTACATCATTGACACCCTTAGGCGGTTTTCTTGTGTTTATCTTCTTCCCAGATTTTTCTTCTATCACCATCAAAATCCTTAGGAAAAGCATGACTACCAAGTCAGTCGGTATTCGTATGCCACCACCACAAGGCAATAAACCGCTTTCAGGGCGACGATATCAATACACCAAAAATGGTCCCCAACTTTAAAGGTTCTCTCAGTGATTTAGAATGCAAGTCGATTACGGTAGCGAGTTGAAATAGCAATAGATGTGAATTATCTTATTATGTTTTTTTCTAGTCAGAAATAATGTTTCAGTCAAAAAAGGCTATTTCTGAAATGTCAATGTAGTTAAGCACTGATACATTTTTATTCAAATTCTTTAAACGTTTTGTATTGTAAAATGTAATATAACAATAGATTTTGGAAATTTGTACATATAATTAAGTTGTGTTTTCCAGTCGTCATTACTTATGCTTCAGAATGTACTTGCAATAGCGACAACCTAAAGGCATTTTATGGATATCTGAGATGCTCAACAAGACGAAATTTCCCTCATAGGCTAACACTCGACTGTTTGACTGACTTTACGGAAGTGTTTTATGGCCATGTATTTGACCTAGAATGATGTAGAATGGACATATGAGAAAACGATCATTTACGACTATTTATGATATCCAATCTTCAAAGATGTATTTTTGTAGAAGAGTTTTTGAGTCCAAGATTATAATGAGAACGGCAGCATATAACTCTCCGGTTCAATTTAGACTCATGTGTATATTTGTATTTAGATCCGTTCAAATACTCCATTCCTATCTGATTGGTAAACGTGATCCGAATTGGTCTAGAAAAACGTATAAAGCATTGATTTATTAGAAGAAGCTCTGCAAGTTATTTGCACATCATAATGTATTCATCAACTTCACAATGCTTGCAGAGGTCAAACGACTTTATTTCGCTCCGAGAAAACCGATAAATGGGCTATCATCAGAATCAAATTGAGAATTTGAGTGTCATGGTGAATGAAACCATACTAAGTTTGATGTGTGATTGTCGCATGACGTACTGCTTGCTGACAAAGTTCTCTACTACAAAATTTTCGAAAAAATTTAATATTTAAGAATCCTTGATTCAGCAATAAATAGTGGGGAAAGAGAAATGGACTGTGTTAAGAACTCTAAAAGATGTCACTGATTAATTAACAGGCCTGGAAATACATACTCACCTTTTCAACTCCTCAGTTCTCGAAGCTCTTTTTTACGGATTGATACCTCAACCATGTTAAATATTTTGTGAATAACTCACATGTAGCAATTCTTGCTACTTCCCATCCATTCACCAATAATAAACCACCTCTCAATATAATGATAATGACGATCCTACATAAAATACATATCATAACATTCTGATAGGACCAAAGTATAAAAGGGCTTTAGCCCTTCAACCTTACTTTATTTCTTTATTCTTTTATTCCTTTATTCCTTTACTTCACTGGACTGTGCTTCACTCTGTCTCTACTTCCACTTCTCCACTCTATTGCTGGACCTCATCACACTTCTGCTCTTCCATCGACCATACCTCTCCTCACTCTCTCTCTCAGGAAAGGACTCTTTCTTCTATAATTGTTTTGTATTCGTATCGCCATTGATACGATATTTTCTATTCCTTCTCTATTTTATAATAAAGGTTTACTATCCAAGTTTGAGGTAAATCACCCAACTTTGGAATAAACCATACGGCTAAAGAACCCGAGCCAACATATCACAAAGTGGACACTTATAAGATGTCTCCTTAAATATAATCGGCAAACACAACACAAAGCCGTACTCAGCAGTGCTGACATCCCAAGATTATCTCGTCTCCAATACCCAGAAAAGTACACGTCAAAAACGTAACATAGACAGACTGACGTCATAACGAGAATATAGGACAGCAGATAGACAAAAAAACTGCAGATTACTATCCAAAAGAAGGCAATCGTTTTCCTGAGCGATCACCATCAATATGGGCGAATGAGTCAACGCAAAATTCAAGAAGGTGTATTCACAGCTATTCACGATTTGAGGATCACGGAATCACGCCGGTGACATCGTGTCCGCAGAACACCACAACCATGGACAATAATCCTGTAAGAAAAAAGGAGTACAATATTGTACTATTCGTAAAGACGAGCCTTCCAAGTAGCCAAGTAGATATACAATCTGATTTGCATTTTATGTTCATTTTGAGTAGAGACATCACGTTATAGCAAATGTCAAATGAAAATTCAAATGAATTCGTAATACATCGCACTGTTTCTTAGCATTATTCCATCCATCTTTTTTCTTATTTCGTAATCGAGGTATCCCCAAAAAGCTATGATATGCAGGAGGACGCTTTGATAGCCTCTAATTTAGAAGTATAAAACGGCACGCGCACTGCGGTGTACTTAATTGAAAATCAAAACGGTTAGAAACCATTTGGAGACGATAGGACTTTAACAAGTCTATAATCATTATTGGTAAAGTTGGGTCTACTACGAAAATAACACGCTCCACTTTTCGTGGCGATAACTAGTGAGCTCAACTAGAGCCCGTGTTTTATGCTCAGTAGATCGTCAGTTTTCTGGGATTGTAAATTTTTTGAGTGATAAGTCTTTCAGCCTTGATTATGATTGCATTTGCTTTTAGAGTTATGATTTTGAGTTTATCACTGCTGTTGATATTAGTTTCAGAACAACGAATTAGGAATTTAACAAATCTATCGAAATTTCTGGTGATCAAATGTCTGTTATTTAAGCAGCGTGGTTTTGTGTCGTAGTAGAAATAGTCAGCCGAACTTATTAGGCAAGTCGCCTTCAATTTGTCATGTAGTACTTCTGGAGTCAGCCATGGAATCCAAACTCAATTTTTCGTTATTAAACTTTTATATAAACATAAAAATAAATCACAAAGTGAGCTGACAAACCCTACGTCGACGAAATAAAATATAATACTGATAAACAAGATGATAAATAAGGGAGCAGTTAAATGTGGGGGAGAAAGTGATAGAGGTATCGTGTGGATGGCACTTTTGAGGTGAGGACTTTGCAAATCCTTCACATTCATATATATTTTCGTACAGTAGATAGGATAAAATGAGATTTACAGTATGAAAGCGATCAATAAGTTTAATAGAGTATTAGATAGATATCGAATACCCCTCAAAAATGAGAATATTTTACCCCTCAAAGTTGAGAATATTTACCACAGCTACATTCACGTGCAGTTGTTTGCCAGGGGAAAAAATTCTTGTAATAGCTAGATGGCCTACTCATCATTACAAACCAAGAAATGAAAAGCAACATTTCCAGTTAACACTCAAAAATCAAAGGCTCAAACGGTTTTTTTCGTTTATTAGAACAAAGAAGCTTTTTGCCTACTGCGCTCATGCGATTGATCCTTACTGGACTTTATTTCGTTTGTTGTTTTGTGTACGGCGTTACCGAGGATTTGTTTCGTTGTTTATTTAACAACTGAATGTTTCCTGATACTGGTAAAAGAAGAATTGGCGTTGGTCAACAACTGTGGGTTGTGCCTGTGGATTTGAATCCAACTTAACACAGCGGTAGTGGTTGAATTTGAGCTTGATCTAGGTAATAACTTTGTTTAATAACTTTTTTTATCAATTCACAGGCGTTAGTCATACTCAAACACTCTTAGTATCACATCATAAGAGCTCTGATGAGAAGGTAGACATGAAACAGGGTGACGAACCCGATTTGGGCCTGCGTAGAACTGTGCCATCTCCACTATGAGTTCGGCACCGCCTTCAATCGCTGAGGAGATGATATTCATTCATCAAAATAACATTCATGCGAGAGCGATTTCGAAAATTTACTTAATCTTCACCGCAACAAATGATACTGCTAAAATGGTAATAAATAATAAATAATAATAATACTACTAATTGATGACAATAATAAAAATTGTATAAGTAATAGAAGCTTTTTATAATCACCGCTGCTAATTCCAATGAAAATTGAGTTATCTAAAGTGCAGAGAATTCTCTGTTCAACTCTGTTCTGCTTCGTGAATACACGACAAATTTTCATTGTCAATAAAAAAATAAGCAAGAATTTAATCTTTAAGCTTTTCGCTGCTATTCAACACGTTCACAGATTCATTAGTTCTAGCAGTAAGCTGTTTTCGAACTATGAAACTCTTTTAAGTGTAAAATCTACCGAAAAGAATGTGACTGTAACGTTATAATATTAATCAACATTAAAAATTACAACATATACAAATCAACCGACCGTATTTTTTTTAATTTTCATTCCAAGACGATTATTGAAATGAGTTGTTCTGTCAAACTTGACAGCATACTGTCGTGATTTCAAAAATCACTAGCTTATAGGTCGATGGTGATGTTTTTAATTTGCTGTGACTCAAGCTATTCTTCAGACTCAATATTAGTCAAGAAAAAATGTCAAGTCATCATTTTTGTTTTTTCATTAGTGTAATTCTCTCTCTCAGACGTCCCTCTTTCTTCCGTCTTTTAATCTACATATCAATAAATGAGGTGTAATTGTTGCTCTTTGCACTAGACGTAACCTTTAGCACTCTGCCCTCGTAAATCTCATAATATGAGGTAAGTAGTTTTATTCGACACCACATATGAAGTCCTCGATGGATCGAAATATTCCATATCATATGATTTTTATGCATTTGAAATTTTTTTAAAATGACAGTGCATTCCTTTACTTTTGCTATTATTTAGAAGTGTTTTAATGAACTGTTACAACGATGATTGAATAATATTGGTCATTTTGATCTCCACTATCCGAAGTGGTTTTTTTTTCCTTTGATTATTTCAAAAATATCTTGTAACATTCAATTCAAATACTAACCGCAATTCTGCTGGGAAATCGAAAAACCGAGATGATAATTAAGAACATCCAAATGCCAAATTTTACATACATCTTTAATAATTTTTTATGGTGCACATCGGTTTGGTGATGTTTGGATGGCAGTGATGTCTGTTTCGGATGTTTGGTGATTCTGTGTGTCAGCGTCTAGCAGCTGCACTTCAACAATCTGTGCTGAAACCTGTCGGAAGTTTTATTCATTCACTTCTCAATGTCAGTGCACGAATTGCAAGGTGTACAGCTTGCAATTATCATGTCACAGACCGCTTCACTGGAAGCCGTTTCTCATTACGTTCCTGCTCTTCTCCTCATCTTTTCGCAAATGATCGCATCCCTCTTTGTTTTCATCGAAATGATCAATTTGAACGCCTAATATCCTTTACGAATACTGAAATTCACTATATCCGTATGATTGTCTTTCACGACTTCTGCTTAGAAGATTTTTTTTTTCCATTTAACTAAACAGAAATATTAGGTGTTTCTATAGTGTTTTTCAACTCAAACTGTATTTCAACAGCGTTCTGTCTTCTAATATTCTCTAATCGAAGGAAAAAGTGAGGACTATCGAGGTTTGATGTTAGAACAGTAATCGTGCCGATTTATAAACCTTCTTCCTCAAGAGACAAATTTTAAGATCTATTCATCTATATGGCGTTGAGGAAAGAAGAAAACCATCATTAAACAAACTTTGCGTGTTCTATTAATGTTTAGAAATTACTTATTGATATTCAATAAAGCTTCAACCATTTTGAGAGTTGGAAAGAAAGAAATTTCTTTGGAGACATTGAAATTCGAAAAGCCTTCAATACGAAAAGCTTGACAATTGACTATCGAGTTTTTTTTTTGATTTTCCAACTACTAACATTTATTTACAACATATATACATAATGATTCCTATCCAGTTAATTTTCATCACGAAGAATTCTTGTTACATTCCGCTGTATGGAGCGGAGTTTTTGTGCAACAAAAAGAAAGACATAATTAAGCCACTTGTCGATAAGTGACGTGATGCGTGGAAATTTTCGAAATTTCCATAGGCTTCTTAATTCTATTGTGATGCATCAGAAAAAACGGCATAGACCTTCCTTAGCATCTTCAACGACTGGAATCAAATCTGTCGTAATGACAATATGAAATTTTTCAAGCGTAACTCAAGGAGTGAGGTACAGAAATATCGAAGAGTTTTCTTTGAATTTCACAAGATCAAGACACTCGTTCTTCTATCCAACTAATGGGAACAATAAAAGTATTGTTTGCTTAGTCTCGTATTTTTGGAGTCTATCCCATAGTGATTGAGACCAGTACGACGAAAGAATGGTACGTATCAGGGAAAAACGCTATATCTTCTAGCACCTTCTGCTGGGTGATCGTGATGTAGATGAATACCGAAATCACGTTAATGATTTTGCGTAATCCTTACATAGAGTGCTAGGTCAACATTTTTTCTTTCGAATACGATAGGTACACGAATTATTGAGATAGAGTTAAGCTTAGGAGTATGTAGAGGTGTCATAAGGGAAATTTTATAACATGAGAGAACATGTAAGTGGCTAACTTTTGAAAAAATGCATAAAATCAACGAAATTACTGAATGAGAACGCTGACTCAACCGGTAGCATTATTATTATCAAAGCGTGTTAATACAATGAACAACATTTGCGCAAAGATACAAATTGAAAGGTGTGGAATGGGTAGAGGTGAAGGAAACGTTTTCTTAATGTGCATGTCTTTCCGTATAATAGTGATTGTCGACTTCATTCGTAGGCCATCTTCTGTTTGAAAACAATCTGAAACGTCACATTTGAATATTATGATAATGCTTCATGTTTCATGCTTCATGAGACGGTTGAGGATTCTCAAATGAATTTGTCAAAGTATCATCGTTCCTTTAAGAAGCTCCTATGATGAATAGTTCTAGAGAAACATCTCAAAACAAGTCACAATTTCAGTTTCTGCTTGTCTCGTTTGTTGCATTTGACGGTCTGTCTCGGATTTTTAATATAACTAGGAATTTTGAGCATTTTCGCTCTATTGATTCATCGGTTCGATTGCATCGATTGCAAAGCGAGCTTTTAACTAGAGCATAGATCATTATCATTAAGATCATTTTCTGGTATTTCTAGCAAACATGACTACAAAGTCCTCATTTCCACGATAATTAGTCAATAACAAAACTCGGAACTACAGGTGAAACTGTGGAATTTTTTTTTTGTGATTTTTCACTCCGCCTGAGGGTTCGAGTTTTGTGATCGACTTAGCATACTGAAGAGTATACAGAAAAATCGGCATGAAAAATGTGACGGAAAATTTTTTACTAAACGACTTTCACTGAAAGAAATCAGTTTATCATGGACTCAAAGTGTTACAAGTGTTGTTGCATTAAATGAACTGTAGATTGCTGAGGACAACAATTCACTATTCAAATGGTGTTTTGATTTCCTATCGATGCCATAAATCACTTTACAGTGCATTCTGCATAATGTAGGCTTGACGTTCTATCAACTCCTTAAACGTTTCATTTAATTCATTATTGATTTCCCACAACATAAAGCTAGGTTTGTAATGTGAATTAAACGGATTATTTGTAGTTTCTAATTAATGCAGTAGACTCTTTAGTGGTGAAATAGAAAAGCACTTGCTCATTGAGACGTTCTTGAAAAGTTATGTTAATGTAATCGTTAATATATATTGAAACATTTAACTATGTGGCTAAAAACGTCCTTTTGAAAAACGATTTCACCTCCAGCTAATGAATGCGAAAAGTGGCGACGTATTGGTGTAAGTGTACCGTCTTGTGGAGATGCACCACCTATCTGTTGTCCTCATGATATTATGGAGGCATATGAATGCAATTAGTCTATATATAATTTTGAGATGGTCAGTCAGCGGCTCTTACCGTCCCAGATTGCATGGTACCAATTCACCGACTGTTGAAAGATGAATGGTTCAAATAACGTTATACCGAAATGAGTTAAAATTCTAAGCATTCATTGATTTATACAAAATTGAATGTGTTTGAACAACATTTTCCAGTGTAACATCGTTTTCACTCTCAACTAAAGAGCTGCTCTCTTCGAAAAAGAAGATAGCTGAAAGCTTCATCACATAAAGATCGACCGACATAAACGTTAATGTAGAGCCCAAGAGCTAATCTCATTTAGAGCTAATATCCATCAGAAATCAATACGGAACCATAAATCCTTAGAGGAAAATTAGTATTCCTTGGCATTGCCTTAGTTTTCTTTATTCTATCTTCTCATTCTTCATTTTCTTATTTTGTTACTTTATGAGTTATATATTTTATTCTGTTCTTTTGAACAACGAGAACTGTAGGTGCGATTCAGAATAATTGTTGGGATTCCTCGAGAGATCACTCTTATATAGGGTAATAACAGAATAATTTTTACAATTATTCATTGACAACAATATGCGACAAGCCATAATGCGTGAGGTGAGAAGTAATGAAGAATTTTTGATTGACGAATGCAAGACATTGTGATCAACAACGTTTCACAGTTCCATCAGATGAAATCGACCATTTTATAACAAGAAGCTGCTACCTCTGTCGTTGAATGTAGAACTGCACAATGATTTTCTTTATGAATAATGCTCTGGTTCTGATAACATAAAGGCGATCTCTATCTCTGATGTCGAAAAAAAAATGTCGCACTTTCTTCTTTATATTGAACTTCTTTATCGAAAGAAAAAATAGCTGCTATAGACATCCCTTGCGGTTCGACATCCATAAGAAGAAACTTCAACTATTTCATATTCAAAACAAATGAATCACAAATAAAGTATTTCTACCAATACAAATTGATCTTCCATATTCTAATGGACTTAACACCACTTGAATATAGAAATCATAGAAGGCATTAGTAGTTGAACTCGTTTCTCCCAATTACTTTCACGTTTCCATGCACAAATAATTCTTCAGCTTCTTACTGTTGTAATAGTGCTCAGACTGAATTGCTGACGCGATGATGAACGTTTATTTGAGAGAATATCTGTTTTTGTCGTCATATGTAATCAGTGGTATCGAAGGCTCGTGAATTCTTTTCGAGCTTTAATCAAAATTGAATGTGATACTAACAAATACTACGAACGATTTCAGAATGTTTCCGTTACTGATATCTCTGCTGCAAATACCATATTCTATAAGAGCATCTTCCAATTCTTCTGATGACGATGGAAGAGTACATTGTCCCGGACCAGACAACGCAACGAGCAGCTGTGATCCTCGTGAGTGATGTAACTTTATTGGTTAAAGGCTCGATTTAACATTTAAGTCAAATTTTTCCAAAAAAAATTAGCGATTAATTTCGGCATTACATCCAGAAAAAACGACAAAATTGAAAATTATGGTAATTGCAAGTTACACGAATTTCTACGAAGAGTAACAGAAAGTATAATCTCATTAAACAAAATATTTAACATAATTGAAAGAAAATTAAATGGCTTAGCGACTGTTACAAAAACGTAACTAATAAAGCTGATCGTCAGAATGATTAGCTTTGATTGGCTGCTCGTCTTCCGTTTGCCACACGGGACATCAGGGCAGTTGAGAGCTAAGACATGGGTGACCAAGAAGTTTGTTCTTTCTCTCACCGATGCAAGAGACATTTCAAGGGACCACGTGTGCGTTTCTGTTCGTTGAAACAAAAGAAGGAGCAGTCACACTATGTGTTACACTATTGACAGTCGATCGCCAGACCTCAAATTTGGACATTTGCACCTTTATTTTGAAAAAAAAAAGAGAGAAAATAATACGCTAGGGTGAGCAATGGTGATTTACCAAGAATCAGTATCACATTATCATGTACAATTACAGTGAACTGTGACAATACAATTAGGCAACAATAACAACTAGAAATTAAAAAATGAAATGAGTAAAGGAGGAGGTCAGTTGGCGGGAAATGCTTTGTGGTGTTAGCAGAGTTGTACAACTCCTGCTGATGTCGACGCGGTTCGGTTGAGTGGCAAACTGACTTGCGGCAGGAGCGGTATGGTCACACAGTACTGGCGATTCGATAGAGAATTTGAATTGTATCATTATGGTAGTGAGAACAGCAGTTCGTTTATAGATGTACTTTAAAGTTGAGAAATGAAATGTTCTCATGAAAACACAATAATACAATACAATAATAAACGATAACGGATAGGTGAAACAACAATACATAATATACTGTAGTTTAAGTGTAAAGAATGCAAATGTTGCACAAATCTATCAAATAAAAATGTAATCATATTATGTTTCATAAATTATTGATATATAAAGATTAAGAAAGTTTCATCAGTATTCAATAAGAGTGTAGAGAATACTCTGTCGGGTAATCTCTACTTTATCACCCAAATTACATGCAAAGTAAAAACATATTATTTATATTAATTTGTGGTTTATGAGTCATCATATCGAAAGTTAGAAATGGTGGAGGCAAGTGAAAGTGCAAATGTCCTCTGATTCATGAAAGGTCATAATTTCGATATATTCCTAGAAATGATCATGAAAGGTCATAAGTTCGATATAATTCTGTAAATGATCATAAAAAGGACATTATTTCCTCATACCGAAGTCTCCGCCTCCTTCCTATATAAGCAGTTACGGTAGACGTCTCCTCCATACTCTCACTCATGGCTCAACCCAATCTTCTTCCACCTTTGTCATTAAATTCGTTGTCGTTATATCATCATATTACAAATCTCGTACAATTGTTAGTGTTAATTCTGTTGTATTAATTCTTGATTTATCGCTGTTGGAATCGTGATGTAATATTTTTGTGTATTGTTTAAATAAAGGTTTAATTACCCAAGTTTGAGGTTCCATTACACCAGTTCGAGGCGAGCAGTACAAAAAGACCCGCCTATCAGGCCAAGGTACGAAAAGCACACAAACACGAAGAAACCTATACATTTAACTTCGTTCATATTTTATCAACTAATGGTATCTGATTGTCTAAACACAGTCC